>PVKE010033864.1:0-17697 GCA_004027555.1 Craseonycteris thonglongyai | reverse complement strand
CCAAAGAAAGAAATTTTTACTAAGTTGTATTGAAATTATTTATATATTTAAAATTCTCAGGGGAAGCCGGGATGGCTCAGTGGGTTAAGTGCTCATTTTGCAGCGCTAGGGACCGGGGCTCAAATCCCGGCCCCGGCCCGTGCCGAACCATATGCTGAACTGGGAGCTCCCCCAGTTCAGTTCTCTCTCTGTCTCTGTCTCTGTCTCTGTCTCTGTATCTCTCTCTCTCTCTCTCTCTCTCTCTCTCCCTCTCTCTCTCTCTGTCAAAAATAAATAAATAAATAAATAAATTCTCAATTTGGAAACTGTCATATTATTAATGGGAACAGCATGGAATTCCCCCCATTACATGTTGCCTGTACTTAGTAGAACACAAACTCATCACTGCATGTTCTAAAAGAAATTTAAAAGAGAAGGATCATGTTATCCTCTTTCAGCCCCAGATCTATAGATATCTCACTTGAAAAGCTGATTTGGGAATCCTGGCTTATTTCCTTGACGAAAGCAATTCGATTAAGTTCCAATAGGCTTTAGATAATCACCCAAGCTTTTTGATTGTTTATAATCACATCAAAGCTTCAATCAAAGAAGCTCTCCTAACACTATAGACTCCTTTAAGGATCTAGACAGGATACCACCTAAAAACAAGAACTGTAGTTATGTTGAGCAAAAGCTTTTTAAGATAGTTTCCTTGGCACAGCTGAATTGATATGACAACAAAGGACTAACATGACCTGGATGTTCACATACTAATGCATAATGTGCAGGAGCATATTTGTAGGACAAAATGGGGTGTTCTATATGTTATTGATTTTTTTAATAATTGCAGCGGTCTTTCATTGAGATAGGTACACTAATCACTCTCATAACTAAGCTGTCTGGGCTACAGTAGCTATTCTGACTCAGCCAAAATTTGCTAGGTGAATTATTTTGCCAACTTAAATCATGTGAATAGTCTTATTAATAATTTCTCCTAAAAACATATCGGGCAAGGCAAACTTGTCTTCTGTAAAAATAAAGGGCATGAAAATGGATTGGATAATAGAGCCCTTTGCCCACCCACCCACCATCAGGGGCAGCAGAGCAGGGTGGTGGGTATTTGGTGGCAAAGATCAATGATGCCTGAGTTAAAAAATGTTCTGGTGTCTGAGATGTTGAAGGTTTTGACTCCTCACTAAGACTGTTCTGCTGAATGGCTCTGGGGAAAAGCGATAGGCAGCCCTTCTCTGCTGTGAATGAAAAAAAAATAGAAATGGAAGAAAAATATGTTAGAAAACTAAGAAGTGAGGGGGTGAGAGAAACAGGCAAACAACAAATAAATCTCTTGATGGTATTTTGAATTGATAGATAGCACTTCACCCTGAATCATTTCTCAAAAGCCCATATGTACAGTTTCACCAAAATAAATAAATAAATAAATAAACCTTTCAGGAACTGAATAAGAGAAAGAGAGAGAGGAAAAAAAAACACATAACAAAAACACATAGCAAAGAGCCTAATGGGGGTTGGGTGGAGTACTTCGGCCCAATTTCAGTTGGTCAAAACAACATTACAAAAAGACCATGAGCTGTTGAATTCCCATAAGTTTCAGGTAAACGCTCATTTTTCATAGCCTCATCCTTTCAACATTTCATTTGGTTGGTTGAAAGGTTGAGTCACAGACCTGCTGGGGATAGAATCTGTCTCAGAAATCACACAATAACGAGCATTACAGACACTCCACTAAATCACATGCGAGAAAAACGTAGACATCTCTAAAGCTGTACTTTCTCAGTACTCAGAACCTGAACCTGGTTCCAAGCATCCATTTTATGGTTAGTTATCTCCCTAAAACACTCTAAGAAAGTAGGAAGCCCTAAAACCATTTTAAAAGTTAATGTTCCAAGAGATGAAGTACCCAAATCACAGCTATAAATGAAACCTCCACTGCAACCAAAATAATTTGTCCATTCCCACCTACAAAACTTCATATGACATCTCTGGATACCATTTTATAATTTTTGCGTAACTAATTACTTCCATTTCGAAGCCATTACCTTTTACCCCAGTGATTTTATACAGAAGCACATTTATATATTTATCTCTTTCAAAAATTACTACATTTATGGGGAAGCCAGGATGGCTCAGTGGGGTTAAGTGCTCGCTTTGAAGCCCCAGGGACCAAGGATCGAATCCTGGCCCTGGCCCGTGTGGACCCATATGCTGAACTGGAGTGTGCTTCCCATCAGGGAGGCCCCCAGTTTGGTTCTCGCCCCCTGGTTTGGCCCCTGGCTCGAGGGGGCATGCCTCCCATGCAGGAGACCCCCAGCCCAGTTCCCACCCTGCATGGCCCCTGCCCACCCATGTAGAATGAAACTATGTTGAAGACTAATAATGTACAACTACGGAGACTGCTCTGGACCCTCCCCCTTCTCTCTGTCTCTCTCTGTCTCTGTCAAAAACAATAAAATAAATCTTTTTAAAAAAATTACTACATTTATATCTGATCTATATTTTGCAGGCTATTCAAGTACACAACTACAAAACAAAATGTTTCTATCACTGAGTTGTGCTGTGAGACCTCAAGCATCCTAGAAATTCCTTGGAAAATGTTCTAAGAATCAGCATAAGATTTTTCACATGTAAACAAAGAATTAATTAATCCTGTTGGCCACCACTATTTTCTTGTACTCCTGCTTTAGGTCTCCATTGTTTATGTGTTGTGTAGCCACTAGCAAAGCGGTAGCTATGCTCCCTCAGTTTTCTGAAGGTGTGACCACCACCACTACTGATTACGACGACCGTAACTGCTAATGTCTGCCATAGGCACAGTTCTTTCAGTTGCTCCTGTTAGCATCAGAAATGATGCTGAAGCCCATATAATATTTAATACCTACTATTAGAACCCCTTCACTAGCTCCAACATTTGTATTACCTACACTATCGTCCCCCATGCTATAAATGTCTTTGTTAAGGCATTGGAACCAATACTGCTACCACCGCCAGCATTACTACCACCATTCTTTGAGGTTCAATATCAGTTTTATCATGGCTCTGCTAAAAGTACCAACAAAAAATTTCTTTTTAATCTTGATCAATCTTTTGTTGTTTCCCTCTTACAGTCTAATCAAGGCAAGTCTCCTCAGTGGTGAACTGACAGATGGATGCATGCCCAACTGAGTTGCTCCAGTAAAAATCCTAGGACACATTCTTGAAGACATTTTTCCTTGTCCTCACATCCAAAACATCATTATGACTACTAATACTTTTAAATTATATCCAGAATCCAATGGCTTTCCTCCATGTCTATCCCTATTACTCTCATTCAAATCATGATCATCTTTAGTCTAAACTTTGAAATAACTTCTACATTGATCTCCCAGCTTCATTTCTTACCTTCTTGTGTTTCATTCTTCACATGTCAGCTAGAGAGAGAATTTTATAAATATAACTTAGACCACATCACTCTCTTGCTTGGATCCCTCAAGTGTCTCTGCCTTACTCTAGCTTATAAAGATTCATGCGATGTGCCTCATCTAACCTCTCCAACTTTACATGATTCTTGATTTCACAAGCATCCCCAGCCACTTTGGCCTTCTTTCTAATCCCCAAATATACCAAATGTATTCCATTCTGAGAGGCTCTGCACTAACTATTTCTTTTGGCTTGGAATACCCATCTCTTCAATATTTATATGACTCTCTTTCCCTTGGAGAACTGTACCCTGACCAGCCAATCCAAAGAAGCTTCCCAATCATTGTCTTTTCATTGTATTTTAATAAAATCAACTGGAAAGTTGAATTTTACCTTAAAGTACTTCGCCATCTAATTTCCTTATTTATCAAGTTGTTTATTTGAGTGATATTTACATAAATTAATGCCAAATATATTAATGTGAAATAAAATTTTGAATCACAAAGTCTTTAGGATCATATAAACAATCTGCTTCAGAGGAAAATTACACCCTTATTTTCTAAAAAGTCACAAATCAGTAATTGAAATGTCTAGTCCTGGAGGTTATAAAAACTCAGAAGTTCAATTAATGCTAAAACATATCTTCCCAACCTAACTCTGCTGCAAAGATTCTATAGTAGGAAATAGACATATGGGCAGGCTCTCTGTCATTAGTCCCAATCCTTCATTACCATTGTTTCTCCTCTTTGCTCCTAACTATAGCTTCCAGCCCTTTCCAAACTTGAGAAGGAGAGAAAAGAAAAACAAACAAGGAAAAACCTTCAAGACTAGTACTAGTATCATCCAGCATTTGTGTCCTCTAGTGCTGGCATATATTTTAAGTTCTCATATTCTTTCTTGGGCACTTCCATGGATTCTTCGAAACCACAAGCACCCCCATCTCTGGAACTCTCTCCCCTGAAGTTCCCCCAACATATTCACCCTCCCTCTAGACACCAAAGAGTCCCCCTTTGGCCCTAGTCTTAGGTAGTAGGCCTCCAATCATATTCTTTCTATTGGAGGTTCCTAATTCCTCCAGAGGTCCTTTAACACTCCCCTAAATGAGTCTAGTTCTAGTAATCATCTCAGGTCTTAAGTAATTCTATAACACTTGTGCTCACTATCTCTCCCTCTCCTTTTTACAATGGATGAGGGTAATTGTGGTTCTTACCACCTTCTTTACAATCTTTGTAGGGAGTCCAGCACCTCACTATGAGGGGACTTAAGACTTTTTATCCTGGAGTCAGCCAAAGGTAATTTTCCATATTTTTGTACCCTTATCAAAATATACAGATACTATTAATCAATCCTTCTTCTATGAAACATTTTCTATGTAAGATTAGTATGTCACTCTTTGTAGTACCAGTTTGAACAATGAAGAGACTAGAGAATATTCAGAGTGAATATGTATTAAGCCTTATATCTATAGGCCAGAATATGTAGTTCAGTCTCAGAGAGAGACACTCAAATGACAAGTCGAAATTAATAAAGTTGCAGGAAAAAAATGTTGATTTGATTCATTTGGTAATGAACATTAAGTAATAAGAGTTTATTTTAATCAAAATTTCAACATTCTTGTTTTAAAGGTTTATTATACACTCTGATGTAATAGATTAGATGTTATATTAGCATCTAGATAGAAGTGACAAATGAACTGTTAAAGATACTCAGCCCACCATTTTCATAGACCCAGGCTGGCTTGTTGACACCATTTAGTAATATACAGACTTCACAATTTTCCAAATATTCACCTACAGAGAAACTCAGTCCCCTAGTAAAAGTTTCTTATTAACCACCAACACTTCTGAGTTTGCTCAGGGGAGCTTTAAATTTTTAGTGTCAGAATTAATGGCAGATTACAGTCACAAGGGCATCATGCTTGATTTATGATACCATGTAGCACAATGAATGGGCTCTTTCTGTCCCCTCCAGCCTGTTGAAAACTCCTAATCTCTGTTCCATTGACACATATTCCTGGGATGGGGCAGGCAGTGGGGGGGGGGGGGGGCGGGAAAGGTACCTGACAGTGCCTTTGATGTAAATCCCAGGTATTACGTAGTCTCTCTCTTCTCCAAACTAACTGAGAGAACCATTATGGAGAACAGTCAGAGTGCACATAACACCCAAATCCTCACAAACAGAAACTAGTTTATATCCTCTGACAAATTAGTACAAGGCTATGAATGTCATTTATCCCAGGCAAGAAAGAGAAAGTCTGAAAGAAATTGTATCTAGTGTTCTAAAAGCGCCCTGGTGGAAGTGAAATTAATAAAAGTTTAAAAAAAAACCTCCTTATCATGAGCTTCCTTACTATGTGCTCTTGAAATCTAAGTTTCCTCAAATATGAAGTAGGATAGTACTATTTTCTGCTTACAGTTGATTTAAAACCTTAATGATTCAAGATAAAATGATTAAGATTAGATTTTAAAATACACATGGATTTCATAGGACAGAAATTTTTATTTATTATTATTATTATTATTATTATTATTATTATTATTTTGGCCATTAGTTTTTATTAAACTGATTTCAAACCAAGTTTTATTCACATCCTACATGAATGTGTCTTATTAAGAATAGTGGCCTAACGGAGGCCCTGTAACTTTCTTTAACAATTTCTGTAGTTGTGCTACATATAATCTATAACCTCTATAAATATTGATAGTTATCTATATATTAGACCTTAGAGACCAGAAGATATTATTTTCTGGGTACACTACATCTCACATCTCAAGAAAATAACTCAAGAACAGTAACATGCTTAGCATTCTTGCTTCTGGCAACAAAAACGACAAACTTACTTATATAATTATTTTTATATAAAACACTATTAGCCCTCGTGGGCAATATGAAAGACATTTATTTTTTGTGCCTAACACCCTTTTCAGAATAAAATAAAAGGAAAAAAGAAAATCAATGCTTTGGACTAACTTGCTGAGTAGCTTTTAGTTTTCCAGAAGCAGCAGCCCTGGAGGACAGCCCTTTCACTTGGCATGTTGGGAATCTCATTGCAAATTACTGCCCCTGTGAATCAGAATCTGACTGCTGAGCATGCCCCAATTTGTGCTTTAAAGAAATCAACCACAAAGTCATCGATGAGGAAGAAGTTCCTAGAAGACAGTTAAGCCTGTGCCATGTTGGTAATAAGCATTTTCATCAGGTGACTGGAGAGCATGAAACAATGACTGCAAGCCCCAGTAAGCTGTCAAACATTAAGCCCACATGGGTGAATTCACCATGTTTACCTTGCTTGATATAGAGCTGAAAAAGGACCAGGTCATAGCCATAATTCAAATAAGCTTTCAAAGCCTTCTTAATTGATCACTACATAAAAAGACGCAGAAGGATTTTATAATCACCTCACACACAGGTAACTAAATATATTGCCCTTTCCAAATGCACTGATGTAAAACATGGAGCTTTTTCTCCACAGCTAATGGTTGCGAGCAGCTTTATATTGCTTCCTTGTGAACTTTAATAACCAACAAATAAATGGCAGTCCTAGAAGCAGCTCCTGGGGTCAGACAGTAACATATACACAGTGAAATCTCTTTGTGATAAAATAACTATTACAAGTGAAATGAAATGAAAGCCTTGGTTGCACTTCTGTCTCTTACATGTATATTAAATTTTTCTGTGAAGGTCAAACAAAAGATATTCTTCCTAAATTGTCCTCTCTTATGTCATATTAAAATATATAATTCTGATTAATAAGGTGACATAAACTGGGGCAATTAATGACATATGAAATATTTGTGAATTCACAAACTATTAATTAACTCAGATCTACAAGGGGCATGTATAAACAAGGGTCAGTGTGGCAATGGGAAACAGAAATCACCGTCATGCCTAAATGGGAAAGTATGTGTTAGGTACCAATAATACTCTCCTAGTGTAAGCGTTGTATGTGAAAATTTGGGGCAAGTTGAAGTCAAAATTTAAATTCTGGGTTTTACCCTTAACTCCACAGTCCATGAGCACAAATTCTATAACCACAAGAACAATACTATTATTCCATCTTTTCATTGAGGCAATTTAAAAGGGGAGGGGCGGGGGAATGATTCCATCTCAATGACATTTCCAAATGCTTATATTTTCTCATATGACTGCCAACAGGGACATAGGCATCCTCAGAAATCTCATAAACTTTTATAGTTTGTTTTGCTGCCGATTCTCCATCTTTTCAGCAAGTGTGGGCTTTATAACAGTTGCAATTTAGTCTTAACTAGATTAGGCATGTCTAATAGAAAGGTTTGGTCCTTCTAAGCATATTTCAAATGAATAAAAACTTATTTTATTTCCATGTGTAGCCTGTTGCTAAAAAAACTCTCAGTATATTTGTATAAAAATCATAAAAACTGAAACTTTTAATGATCTGATACTTCCAGAGTAGATTAAGACTTCCAAGACAGTCCTTCCTCTGTCACCTTGAAAGTAAAAAAAGTTAATTCAGTTTGATATTTATATACATTAGAGGCACATTCAATAGTCTTTCTCATAAGCAAAAGCACAGTGTGTGACAAGTCAGTAGTGCTAGAACCAGGGGCTGAGACTGGGTTGCAGGACACGGTGAGAACTAAAACACTGGCTAAAGTGAGCCTTGCTACACAGCGTATGGTGCCAGAAACAGCATCAGCAGCTCCCAGGAATGTTAGAAATGCAGTATCTCAAGCTTTACTTCAACCTACTGAGTCAGAATTTGCATCTAAACAACATCTGCATATCTAACAATAATTGATAAATGTCAATTATATCTGAGAAAATAAAAAGAATATCAGTGAGAGGAACAAAACTGAAAAACAAAACAGTATTTTAAGGTGATTTATGTGCCTAAAGTTTGGGAAGTCCTGAGCTAAAGCTGAAGAGCCTGGTGCTGTGAATTCAAGTAAGGAGCCCACAGTAAATTGGGGAGGGAAAGGAGCCAAAGTCAAGGGTAGGAAGACCAGACAAAAAAAACAAACCAAAGAACAAAAAGACATGTGCAAGTTCATAAACAGGAGCTTAGGATAGGGTCTAAAACAAGATAAGGACCACATTAAAGAAGGTAGGGAAGGAATTGGGTATAATTTCAGGTGGACAATCTATATAATGCTGAAAAAAACTCCAAGATTATTACTCAGAATATACAATTTGAACTATATGTTAATTTCAAAACCAGCAGAACTCACAATGGACGATGACTTCAGCTTGTTACCTTCTATGTCTCTAAGACCTTCATCCTTTAACTTTGGGAATGAATCCTTGAACAGAAACAGGTCTGTCTGCTTCACAATTTCCTGCTGCTTAAGCACAATACTTTTTAAAACTTGTTTTAACAAAATTAGACTGTGTAGAAAAAATATGTTTTTTTAACCATGGGTTTTTCTGCTGATGAAAAGACTCCTGAGTTGGCAAACTCATAGGCAATTTAATCTGGTAAGCAACATAATACCAGAATGTTAGCCCTACGAAGATCATCACCGGCTAAAGTCCTCACAATCCTATGAGTTAAATCTTATTATCCCCCACTTTATAGTTTAAAAAATTGAGGCTCAAAAAAACAACTTTTTCAAACTAGGACAGTATCCTGAATTTGTATTCTCAACACTCTACTGCCCTAAGAGAAAGGCAAGCAACAAATAGTCCCCATTGGTCAACTTAAGTTTCTCTTGTGTGTCACACAATATAGGAAGAATAGTCATTTCTAAAGTCACCAGAAAGCTCACAAAAGTGGACACCACACCTATAACTTAATAAATTACTTTTGCAGAATTCGAAATTTCATGTTTTAGAATTTTATCTCCTGAGGATCCAATGAGATGTTAAAATCTTTTAGAAACATAGAAAGTTTGTTTGTATGTGCCTGTGCATGTATAAAATGGTGTCAGTGCTATTACATAAAATCTAGAGATCTGTTTACCATGCTTTACAATCTAGCCATAGGAATGGTTAGCACAGTCACTGACAGATAGCTGAACAGCAGGCTTTCAATAACTCTCTACTGAATAATTATAATTATGATTATGATTGTTCTTATTGAAAACTGAACTCAGAGACTTTTACTAAAGAGATTCATTTTCAAGTTTGCTGTAATTTCTTTTTACACCAAGATGTTAACTACTGGCTATGAAAATATCAAAAACCACAATTATTTTTGATGTGTTATTTCTTCACATCAAAAATAATTGTGATAAATACACGAACATTGCAGGCTTACCAGAAAGATTAATACCAAATTCAAGAAAGAAATGGCAGCCAAATTTGTCCATATTTGGGGTGTAATATACAATTAAAATTCTCCCCCAAGGAGAAATTAGATAAGCTATTACAGAAAATTGCTGCCATAGCTTCTCCAATTACAGATTAAGTATCAATCATTTAGCAAGTCAGAAACGATGCCACACTTACACTAATATCACATCAGATGATGTAAATTCTATTCTAGATATATTCAGACATTCTAGCTTGATTTCTCATGGAAAGTGAATATTCCACATCCCAAAATTACTATAAATCCATTCCCAATACTTAGATGTACCGTCTCCATTAACCATCATTTGCATGCAATTACACTATCATAATCTACAACCTCCGAGGACAAATATAAGAAAACAAGCTGATGTCGTGCAGTTTGAAGAAATAATTTCTGCTGAATCCAAAAGTCAGAAATTTCACTCAGTTTTCTAAACAACACAGGAAACTGATGTTCTGAATGACCATCCTGAATCATTTATAGTAAATGTCATAACAACAAAAAAAATAAATTCAAATATGTTCAGCATATTCTACTAAGTTATTCAAGTAGATGTAATTTTTTATTTCATCAACATAAAAGGATCATTAACTTAAGAACCTATTAATTAGAAAATTCAATGAAAACAAAATGTTTATTCTCTAAGAATTTTATTAAACTTTTATAAAATAAAATCAGAAGTAGCATTTTTCAAAAATAACTTTTATCTCAATAACTTTGTAATTACACTGTGCCATTCTAGTAAAAATTTTTTGCTAAATTATCAAAATCTATTTTAAAAATTAGTTTTTAGTGCCCAATATCAAAATATTTTTTGACTTCCCAAATATAAATCTGCATATCTTAAAGGGCAGTTACATCCTCCTTACTTTGACATAGTAAAGAATGCAGATATTTATGGATAAAGTTGCACATGTTTACAAATGGTCTACTATGGCTACCTTACAAAATTGATTAGGCTAACATTTCTCATACAATTTTCAGTTCACAATCTTTGTTTAAGATATTTTTGCTGCCTTATATTCTAACTGTTTTTCTCTGAAAGCTGTGATAAATTTCAAAACTTAGTAAAACACATTTTCTTTACTAATTAAAATGAAACACACAAGTCCCTTGACATTTATATCAAATAGTTTCTGAAAATTTTCACAATCCCAAATTTTAAAATGCTACTATAGAGAATCAAAACTCTGAATAGAAAGCAGTATAAATGAGTGCTGGGCTGCCAATGGGGCTCAAACAGTGGATAACAGGTGACTTTTCCCATTCAACACATCAACTTCAAAGAATTCATAAATTTATGCCTCAGCAAAATCACAGATTTTTTTCTGTCATGGATCTTCAGTGTAATTATGAAGAAATGAAACCAAAAATTGTAATGTATAAACCTCAAAGTTATAGTATACATAGAGTACTCTCCATAGGAAATAGAATAAAATAAAATCAGGAACCAACTACAGTCTCCAGAGCCACTGGGAAGTCATTAAAAGAATGTCAACAAATCTATCTAGAGTTTTTAATGAAATACTTAACTAAAAAATAAAAAAAGCCAAAACTACAGCTCAAGCTAGACTTTAAGTTCTATTAGCAGTTTAAACAACAGAATTTATTTCAGTTTGAGAGAGAAAAAGTAATTGTCACCTCAAGAACAATATTTTTCTAAGGAAAAGCAATTCAAAAATTCTCATTCAAGAGAGGACTAAACTGATATTCAAATCAAAAATATCTATCAACATAAATACAACCCTCTATTCATATAAAGTATCTTCATGAGCATTTATTTTAATCAGATACAAACAAGTTAAGGATTTTGAAGACATCTGCTTCTGGTAATGGTAGGTAATTTGAGCTAACTCTCTAGTTGAAGACAGCTAAAAATGCCAGATTTAAAAAAAAAAATTTTTTTTAGTTGCTTGAAGGCATTAAAAACAATGAAAAATTTGTTAGACACAAATAAAGGAAATAAAGACACTCAGGAAAGTGATTCTGCCTTTTGGGACCAATTTTACATGGAGGGCATTGAATGATTGTGAGGGGAGTTGCTGAGAAACTAAGAGCCTGAGCAAAGCTTTGAATGATTTCATGACTGTAGAGGGGCAATAATTAAAGTCCAGGATTCACTATGTGGAAAGTCTTTGGTGAATCCACCTCACTATATATTGGGACTCCAATGCGCTAGAATCTAAAAATAAAGGTAAACTAGAAATGGAAATGGATCATACAGAAACTGCAGTCCAACTATGAATATTATTAAGTCCTTGGAATTGTAAGGTGATAAGAAAGGAAGTAGCTCAGTCTTCCAAAGTGGTAGACCTCAAAAGGAAGATGGCATCACTCAAAGCATTAAATTATTTCTTTACACAATATTACAAACATAATGTAAGGCTCAACATTAAAAAAAAAAATTCTCTCGTACATGTGGCCAAGAAAATATGATTGAAAAGCAAACTAAATGAAAGACCAGAGAAACACACTGTTAGTGTCTACAGATTAAGGTTATCCTCCACAGGCTATAAAATGAGAATTCTTATTCTAAAGAGATAGAAGACAAGATTGGAAATTTCAGCAAAAAACTGGAAACCATAAAAATTAATCAAGTTGAAATTCTGGACAAAAAATTAGTATAATAAATAGCCAGAAATTAGAACTCAGTGTATCATTGTACCAGCAGATTAGACACAACTGAAAAAAGAAAAAGTGAACAGAACTATAAGCCAAAATAATACATCCAAATTCATATGCAAAGAGACAAGAAAAAAAAATACAGAAAATTATTCTTCAGGTATTATGTTTAGCTATTTGACCCATTTTGGGTTAATTTTGACATATGGTGACAAATAACAAGCCAGTTTCATTCTTTGGCATGTTTTTCCAATTTCCCTAGCACCATTAACTAAAAAGACTTTCTTTTCTCTATTGTACATTTTTGGTTCGTTTGTCAAGAATTATCTGCTCATACATGTGTGGGTTAATTTCTGTAAACACAAGAACTAAAACAATAAATTGCACAGAAAGAAGTATAGGCACTAAACTTAAGGACTTTGGATTCAAGGAGTATTTTATAAATTCCACCTCAAATGCAAGAGAAGAAAGCAAAAATAAATGAATTAGACTATATAGAACTAAAAAGCTTCTGCACTGTGAAAGAAATATAAATAAAACAAAGATACAACCAACCAAATGGGAGAATATATTTGCTATCAACACCTCTAATAAGGGGCTAATATCCTAAATATATAAAGAACTTGTACAACTCAACAACAACAACAAATCCAATTTTAAAAAAAAAGAAAATGGGCAGAGGACCTGAATAGACACCTTTCCCAAGAACACATACAAATGGCCAATAGGTAAGTGGGGTAGAGGTGGGAGGGGCCGGGGCTCTACTTCAATAGCTAAAATAAGGGAAACACAAATCAAAACCACACTGAGATACCAGCTTACACCTATTAGGATGGCTATTGCCAACAAGACAAGTAATAAGTGTTGGAGAGGCTCTGAAGAAAAAGGAACTTTCATATATTGCTGGTAGAAACATAAATAGCCACTATGGACATTATGGAAATTCCTCAAAAAATTAGAAATAGAATTACCATACAACCCAGCAATTTCTCTTCTGGGTATCTAACTCAAAAATCTGAAAACATTTATCCATAAGGATATATTCACCCTTATTTTTACTGTAGCATTATTCAGAGTGGCCAAGACATGGAAACAACCAAAATGCTCTTTGATAGATGATTTTATAAAGAAGATATGGTACATAAACACAATGACATATAACTTAGCCATAAGATTAAATACTGTCACTGCAACAACATGGATAGATCCTGAGCTTACCATGCTAAATGAAATAAGTAAGACAAAAAAGTCAAGAACCATATGACTTCACTTATATATGCTATATAAAAATGAAAGCAACAAACAAACAAGACAAACAAACAAAAGCACATATACAGACAAGAATTTAGTGGTTATGGAGGGGAAGTGGGGAGGGGAAGTGGTAGAACAGGGTAAAGGAGGCCAAATATTAGTGATGGAAGGAGAACTGACTCTGGGTAGCAAACACACAGTGCAATATATAGGTGAAATATTATAGAAATGTATACTTGAAACCTATATAATTTTACTAACCAATGTCACCCCAATGAATTTAACAAAGATTTAAAAAATAAAAATACAGAAAAGAGAATAAAAAGCACTACTATGCATATAACTGAAATTTAAAAAAAAAGAATATGAAAGAATGCACCAGAGCAAAATTTGAAGAGATATTTGATAATATTCCATGAATGGTGAAAAAGTTTAAATCGTAGAATTAAGCTAGAATTTGATATAAAAATAAGAAAATTACTATTTCCAAAATTTTTGAAATTTAGAAATGCACTTTACTTACAAGTAATATATAAGTTAAAATACGATGCCATAAATTAGAAAATATTTAAAGTGGCTAATAATGAAAATATGATGTAAAAACATGTGTGCTACAAAAAAAAAGCAATACTTGTAATTTATAACATAACATGCACTAGGACTGAATAAAAATCAATGACTTAAACTTACATTTCAAGAAGTTAAATCAGGGAAGCAGGGGATGGCTCAGTGGGTTAAGAGCTCACTTTGCAGCCCCAGGGACTGAAGATCAAATCCCAGCCCATGTAGACCCATATGCTGAACTGGGGAGTGCCCCCAGTTTAGTTCTCACTGGGGTGAGACCCCGGCCCAGTTCCTGCCCTGTGCAGCACCATGCCCCCCTATGGAATGAAACTATGTGGAAAAACCGATGATATGCAACTATGGAGACTGTTCTGGGCCCTCCCCCTCCTCTCTGTCTCTGTATCTCTCTCTCACTCTCTGTCAAAAACAATAAAAAATAAATAAATCTTTTAAAAAAAAAAGTTAAATAAAGAAAAGAAAATTAAAATCAACAGTAGAAGAAAGAAGATACTAATGATAAGAACAGAAATTATTCTCCAGGAGTCAAGCTGCTATAGACTGAATGTCTCTCTCTGTTCCCTCAAGGTCACATGTTGAAATCCTAACTCCCAAGGTGATGGTATTAGAAGGTAGGGCCTTGGGAAATGACAGGTCTGGAGGGAAGAGCCCTCCTAAAATGATTAGAGATCTCATGAAAGAGGACCGTGAGAACTCCCCACCCCTTCTGCCATGAGAAGGCAGAGAAGTCAGTAGTCTGTAGTCCAGAGAGAGCCTTCTCCAGGATCCGATTCTAGACTTCCAGCCTCCAGAACTGTGAGAAATCAATTTCTGTTGTTGACAAGCTGTCCAGTCTATGGTACCTTATTACACTAGCCCAAACCAACTGAGACACAAGCCAGTTATTGTAAGGAGGCATACTAGTTGTTAAAGTAAATAATTAAAGGTAAACTGGGGTAAAAGGAAAATTCAAAGTTGGAAATATCTTTGGCAGCCCCATCTCTCCATACCTACATCTCAACTCAGAGAATGTACTCCTTCTCTAGTATACACCTCTAGAAATGCAGACATGGATGATTGCAAGAAATCAAGAACTCACTGGACCTCATCTTTCTTTTGCAAATCTGCGACATCAGGGCCATGTCACCAGCCCACTACCAATCTTCAACCAAACACTTTTCCTCTCTGACTCTTTTTCCCTTGTTTCTAAAATAAATGTGAACTAAAAAAAAAAAAAGAACAAAAGTTATTAAATTAGAGACATAAATAAAACTGATAAACCCCTAGTGAAATTAAGAAAAATTGAAAGAATACTCAATAAGCATCAACAGAATCAAAAGAAAAATATTCCTAAAAAGTTTTCAAAGGCATTAAAATGAAAAGATATAGTATTTCCAGTCAAGATGGCAGAACAGGTAAACACTGTGCTCACCTCATCTCAGGACCAACTCAATTACAAATAACTACAGAATCACCACCACTGAGAATTGCCTGAAGTCTAGTTGAACCAAATCCCTACAACCAGGGAAACACAGAAGACACAGAACAGGATGCTTCAACACGTGCATGTGACTATTAAAAACTGGGAAGGATATCTCAGCTGAGGAGATCCCACCAGGAGCACTAAGAGGTCCCAGCCTCACAACAGGCTCTCTAGCCCAGGGTTCCACAGCCAGAGAGAGAAGTCCCCATAGCTTCTGGCTATGAAACCAGAGGCCATGGCTGAGACTGAGCTTGGCTGCAGTCCTAGGTGATCCTCTTAGAGCATCCGTGTTGAGACTTACTCGTTGATGAACTCCTTTGCTGTGAGCTCCAGCACAGGGGCAGCCGCTCCAAAGGTGCCAGGTGCATACAGGGAGGAAGTGAATGGTCTGGCTTCATGAGGAGGGCTGGAGGAGCAGCGTTCTCCTAGAGAAAGGAGCTGGTGAAAGCCATTGTTTCTTTACTGAGACTTCCCCGAGACTTCCCCCTTTCAGGGCAGCAGACCACAGGCAAACACCGTATTTGAATCTCAGGGAATCAATGGGGATCTACCACCTTTTGTTGGCCCTGCCCCACTTAACTTTTAGGCACACTCAAGTCATTTCTAGTGGCTTTTCCATACAAACAACCTGTCTTAGCTCATGCTGAGGACTTTCATAAAATCTCTCAAACGTTCACAAAACTCAAACAAACAGTATCTGGCTTCAATGTGTCCCACACTTCTGGATAAGCACCCCTAACCCTGGCAGTAGGGGCAGCTGGCCTCAGTTTGCAGATAGGCCAATTAAGGTACCTACAAGCCCAGTGCAGGTGGCAGCCATCTGCATCTTGCTTTGTGGCTCATACCAGGTGACCTCAGGCAGGGCACAGGCTGCAGCCTATAGCAGGTCTCCTCTCAGGAGGTCCCAGGGCTGGCATACCTGGTGTCCAGTTTCCATCCAAGCTGGAGCATCACTCAGCCACCTCCAAAAAAACACACACTCAAAAGGCAGACTGGGCAAGCAGCAGAGTCCTGCTAATGTGAATCCTGCTCTGTAGGGTCAGCCCCTGCACCACAGTTCCTCCACTGTAGTCATGGTCAGTCCTCACAACCAATCAGACTGAGGGTCAATCCCTCCCACTGACATGCAAACAGCAACCAAGTGTTGTGTGTACCCTTCTGTTGTACGAGGGTACACATAACCCACACAAGGGATATACCTGAAGGCCCTGGCTCAGGTGACCAGAGACTGCACCACTGGGCCCCACAGGACATCTACATATAAGGCCACTTAACTAAGACCAGGAGGTTTAGCAGCCCTAACTAATATGTATAAACTAACACAGGGAGGCAGCCAAAATGGGGAGACAAAGAAACATGTCCCAAATAAAAGAACAAAACAAACCTCCAGAAAAAGAACAAAATAAAATGGAGACAAGCAATCTACCAGATGCAGAGTTCAAAACATCAGTTACAAGGATGCTCAATGATCTCAGGGAAAACTTCAACAAAGAGATAGGAAACATAAAATTGGAAATAGAAAAGAAAAAAGAAACCACTCAGAAATACAGAATACAATAACTTAAATGAAGATTATATTAGAGGGATCAACAGTAGGTTAGATGAAACTGATGGTTGAATCAGTGATTTAGAAGGTAAGGTCACAGAAAGCACCCAATCAAAAGAAAAAAATTTTTTTTTAAATAATAACGATAGTTTAAGGGGCTTCTGGGGTATCAAAAGGAGGAGAGAGAGAGAGAGAAAAGAATTGAAAACATATTTGAGGAAATAATTACTGAAAACTTTCCTAACCTGGCAACAAAAATACATATACAAGCCCAGGAAGAGTAGAGAGTCCCAAACAAAATGAACCGAAACCAGCCCACACCAAGACACATCATAATTAAAATACCAAAACTTAAGGATAAAGAGAGACTTTGTAAAGCAGCAAGAAAAAAGCAGTTGGTTACTTACAAGGGAGCTCCCAGAAGATTATCAGCTGCTTTCTCACTAAAAACTTTGCAAGCCAGAAAGTGGCAGAAAAAGTTCAAAGTAACGAAAAGCAAGGACCCACAACCAAGATTACTCTACCCAGTAAAGCTATCGTTTAGTGTAGAAGGGTTGATAAAAAACTTCT
>PVKE010033863.1:0-17695 GCA_004027555.1 Craseonycteris thonglongyai | reverse complement strand
TAGGCTTCTTAACTCCAATCTCTGGATTTATTTTTCTTTTTCTCCCCATTAATTAACACAGAGAAAGAACCCCTGTACCGCAACTTTATTTTCTCATTCTCTGTAGGAATGTTTAAAATAGAAAACTTCCCCAGGCAACTGGTATACTGGAAAGCCCCTTAAACCAGAAGTTGGAAGACCTGCAGCTATGTGGAAAAAGAGAGGAGAGGGTGTTTAACTCAAGATTGCCGGTTCATAATGGTCAGGCCACCTTATTTCATCTGGAGTCTTAGAGAAATTGGATCAGAAGAGGCTCTCTCAGGGGTCATCCAACACTTACTGTTCTATAATGCTTTTTATATAGAAATTAATTTACAATCCTTCAATTTATATAAACGTCTCAGAAAAATATCTACTTCATAAAGTCAGACATAGTTCTCTAAGTCTCTGCATCGGAATTGCCTTAACTTGCGTGTAAATCCTTATACGGCAGAGAGCTCAGCTTGGCACAGCCTGAACTGAGGCATCTTTTGAAAAATGGTAAGACAGGCCTCAGAAAAGCCTGATTTTTAAGTGTTGATTGTCACAAGGACTTTGGTTTGGGGTTGCAGGAAGTCTGGGGAAGTTTGTGAACGGAAGCTGGGGAGCTGGAAACCAACGCCCTGGAGGGTACCATGGCTCTGTCCCCATCTCTGTGAACTCAGACATTGTTGGAGAGAGGGGCTTGTGTGGAAGCCGGAGGAGCTATTTTCATGAGGGAAGACAAGGTTTCTGCATGTTGGAGTGGGACACATTGCTGGACTCACAACGATGTTACTGGAATGTAGCACCATTTCTGAACCGTAAACAGCAGATTTGGGATGCCCTGGGAGACACAGGTTTTGATAGTGATAGTCCATCCCTTCAAGAGACTTGTCAACAGAGGTTGCTATGGGGATTGGTTGTAACTCCAGCAAGACATCCCCAGAGATGCTGAAAAAATGCTGGGGTGAAGGGGAATTTTGCAGCAGACTATTGTCTTCTGAAGTGCAAAACAGAAAAACAAGCTCACCAAATTTGAGTACCTGCTGTTAATAAAAACTCCTTCCTAGTCCCAGAATGTTGCGACCAGGGAAACATTGGACTACATTTACAAGAGGATCATACGGATGCAGTTTCTAAACCATACACTGTCATTGTGTTATTTTCATGAAAGAAATTTTCCCATCATTGGCTATATTTGTTCTGTGTAACATGGTAGTTGCTAGCCTTATACGTTTGTTGAGTACTAGAAATGTGGCTGATCTGAATTAAAATTTTCTATAAACGTAAAGTACTCATACACAGCGATTTCTGAGACTTCAGTGTAAAAATAATGTCATGTATCTTAATCTGTACATTGGTTTTATGTTAAAATAATATTTTGAATATATTGGGTTAAATAAAACAGGTTACGAAAATTAACTTCATGTTTCTTCTTACTTTTTAAAATGTGGCTGCTAGAGAGTTAAAAATTACATATGTTGCTTGGCTCACATTTAGTTTCCATTGGAAAGGGCTAACTGATCATTTACATATGGGCATTAAGTCATACATATGCCATTTATTTTACTTTTTAATTCACGCATGCAATTTTATTTTTAGCCTGATAAAGTTAGGAACGCCTGGAGCATAGGTTCTAATAGCATGTGATAGGTTTTACCACATGCTTATTGATTTGAATGGATAATGAAAGACCATTTATTTCCATAAAACTGTGAGCCACTTTTAGATGGTGTTCCAGATAAGTTGATTTTGATTGTAAACAGAATTTTGTATTGTTATAGAAAGCATTTAGTTCAGAAAATGTGCTAATGAGTAACAGAATTGTTTTAATTCCATCATGAGCACATTTTCCCACCCCTTGCTATATATTTCTAAAATGGGAAATTTAATAAAGGCATCAGAAGTTAGTTTATTCATATGTTCATTTGTTTTTTATGAGTCTGATAATTTAGTGTAAGTGGGAGCAATATTAGTTGAATTTATGCAGTTCCAAGTTATTTTTAGTTTAATCACTTATTTTGAAATGATTTTCTACAGAAGAGTTAGAAGAAGAGGATACTGGTGGTGTGGTGGTGATGATATAGATGAAATGAAAATTGTTGAAGCTACATAGTTGGTATATGGGAGTTCATTTTAGAATTCTATTCTGAGTATGTTTGCAGATTTTCAAAATAAGAAAATTTAAAGGTTCCGTCTTTATATAAACTTTTTAATGGATGGAATTAGGAGAGAATCAAGCCTAAATGCCTGAATTGTCATAATATTTTAAACATGTTAATTATAATTTCTTGGAGTTATGTAACACCTTTCTTTCCTAGAAGTTCAAACTGATGTACCTTGGTGGGTTTTGACAATGTGAATACTTATTGTCTATCTCTTTGACCTTTTGAACTTCTTAGGGAAGTTTGCAAAAAGTAAAAGCACATGGAGTACACATCAAAAACTGTCATACAGTGACAAGTAGTTTTATTACATTTTTTAATTAGGTGTAAAATAGTATACATTGCTTGAATGCGAACTGCATATTCTCATTAAGAGTGTAGGCCCTAAAATTAGATAGACCTGAGTTTGATTCCTGACTCTGCTCCTTTATCATTCTTATACTAGCATTAACAATAATAGAAATAACATACTAACAAAACCAATATTTATTAAGCTTAATTTGTGACAGGTTTTGGGCTAAATTCTTATATTAATTTATTCATTGAATCCTTACAATAATATTATAAGTAACTTCCGCTTAGTAAACAACCAGCCCCCAATCATATTTTGTAAGGGCTTGAACAGGGATTGGAAGGTAGGGCCCTGGTTTTATACACCGCATTACGTTGCCCTCTTTGACCAGCTGGCTGTCTTGACAAGCGATTTAATGTCTCTCAGCCTTAGCTTCTTCTTTTATATGGTAGGGACACATGAAGGCATGAGGATGACATCAAGTCATGTATGTAAAATGTGATTCAGGGGCTCACACATAGGAAATTGGGAAATGCCAGCTACTAGTATTTTCATTACCTATTTTTATTTAAAATTTTCTTTAAATCATAAACTAAGAACATATGAAATCATCTGGACAGCCAAGCACAAAATACCTAAGAGATTCTAGAACTCACTCTCCAATATGGTAGCCACCAGCCACCCGTGGCTATTGAAGACTCGAAATGTGGCTAATAAGAATTGATACGGGCTTTAAAGATGCAGTATGAAAAGATTGTAAACTATTTCATTGATATTCTTATATCGATGATAGTATAGTACAATATTACTATGAATATATTGAGTTAAAAATACTAAAATTAATTACATTTGTTATTTGAAAACAGGTTATAGGAGGCTATTGGGGCATTTAAAACTATACAGTGGTTCTCATTATACGTCTATGGACAGTGCTAGCCTAGAATTTCGGTTACTTCATAAATAGCGACTTGCTTATGGAGCTATTTCCCCTTTTCACTGAAGCCCGAGATACCACTTGCTTTTCTGTAGTTGAAATCATTTACAATGTGGTCAATACCCATAATGTAAAAGACTGGAGAGGTTGTTGTCTATGAAGTCCTAGCATTTTGGGTAGATAGATGGCCTCACGGCCAGAAGCCAGCATTTTTCAATCACCCGTCCAACTGCTAAGTGAGGAATTCCGCTGTGTATTTATTATTCTTCCCTAACAGCACTTGTAACTCTAGCTTCACCTCCATCATTCAAATCATAGCATTTCAGGAAGAGATATAAAATTGGTGAAGATTCTCATGCTAAAAAAATAAAATTATATCACCATATTTAATGCTCGAATGATCTTCCTATTGTTGTGATTACCAACACCAATGATAATATTGGATGTGTACTAACATACAAATAATTCTATCCTTTGAACATATTAGCTTAGTTGTTTTTTTTCCCAAAGTGTATTCCAAGAGAAAACTAATCTCATAAGTGTAGAATGGCCATACATCTGGTTTGCTTGGAATAACCTTAGTTTACACCCATCGTCCTGGTACATAATTAGCAGCTGTTCTCTCCTTTGCTCTTAAAAGTGCCCCAGTTTGGGCAATAACATACACGATCACCCTTCATAAGTTCTTCTGTGATGAAATGACTCATCGGTCAAGTAAGTTTGGTAAATGAGTCACACTCCACCCGCCTCTTAGATATTTACAACACATGTGAGCATATGAGAAATCATGTAGTAAACTTTTCAACTTTGTTTAACTCAGTCTCTCCTGAATTTACTTTCTCATGGAACTGCTTTGTACCTGCAAGACACATTAATATCCCGCAGAATAAACTTAAAATTAGTTTACCCATACTCAGAATTTTTCAGGCCAGCTTTTTGACTAATAGCTGCAATTATTTATTGTTATTATTATGTAAGTAAATAGATTTTTTTTCATATAATACACTCCTTTGTTTTTTTCTAGAGTGTAGCAGTGACATAAACAGATACCTGCTTAGAGTCATTTTTTTTCATTATTTATAATCAAGAAACTTAAGTTTCAATTCTGTGATTCTGATTCCATTCAACTAATTGCAATAAAGATTTATTGTATGTCTCTTATACAGCATGCCTTGACCAGCACTGAGAAATGAGACATGAATTAGACATGATTCTTATTCTCAAGTTGCACATAAAGATATGGATTGATTTGTCACTTCCATACAGGGACTTTCCCCTTATTTTTAGTTGCTTGGTTGTTTTATTATAGTTGTCTTTATAGTTCTTGTCACATTTCCAACATTCCATAAATTGTTCATGGAGTTCATCTAGTGGTGGGACACACATGATTGTGTTAAGTGCTATAACACAAGTATTAACATGGTGGCATTAAGACACAGAGAGATAACTGCTCAGTTGTCCCCAAGGTCAGCGAGAAAGATTTTACTGAGAAGGTGCTATGTGAGCAGAAAAAATTCAAATTCTCATAGACCCGAAAAGCATAGAGTAATTCTAAGTAAACCTAATTGTTTGGACAAAGAAGCAAGGCCAGAGAGTCCACATTTTATGTTGCCGGGGGTAAGTTAGGGCAATGGGGGACAGATGACAATTTAAAAAGATAATTGGGAACCAAATATGAAGGCTCTTTAAATACTATTTAAGGATCTTGAAGAAATTACCTAAAATTTCCCTTGCTGTGACTTTACGATATGGATGATTGTTGGATAACCACGGGAACTTTCGTAGGTGTGTTAAGACTCTACTAAATAAATGAAATATGCTGAATCACCACTGTGTACTACAATTGCACTTGGTCACTCCCTTTTAATTAAATAATTGTCATAAACTGTGTCTATAAGCTTGTGTTATTATTTCATAATAGCATGAACTTCTGTCAGAAGGTAGCTATTTGGTGTGTGTGTGTGTGTCCATGGAACAGCAAAAGTATTTTTGTAAAAGAGTTGCATTCTGTGGTTTGAATGTTACTTCCCCATATGCACAATAAAATAATTATGCTGGTATTTTAAAGTATGTCCCCTTTGATTTTTTTCAAATTCTGTAATTTCAATCTAATTATTAAAATAAAACAGCCAAGAAAAACTAAAAAAAAAAAAAAAAAAAGTTGTTAAATGAATGAGTTTAAACTATTTATAACCTACAAATTAGGCAGAAACTTAGCACAGGCTTTTTGCATACTGCCTAACAGCAATATGATGGTGGGTTTTGGAAACTCTTGGGATGTCAGTTGAAACATTACATTTTTCACCACTTGAGAAGCTGCTTCATTCAACTAGAAAGTGTGACATACGCCCCACACTGACCTCACTTAATGACTAGCCACATAAAAACAGAAGTTTAGAGGTTTCACAGCTGCTGACAGTGTCCTTGGAAAGAATTAGTTTGGAATAGTCTTACTGTTGCTAAAGAAGGGAATTAAGGAGGTCAGAAATAAGAAACTAGGAAGAAAACAATCTTGTCAGCATTCAAAACTGATTACCAGAGAATTACTTTGTGGTTAAAAATCCACAGTGCTTCAGCAACTTTATTCAGGAATGTTTATCCCAAAGGACTTTCATGGCATGTGCTTTGCTACAAATAAATTTGCTTACCTTAACTCTATAAAGAGTTTTACAAACCACAACTGCTTGGATTTGAACTTGCCAGTTTTCTCAGCAGCTACCAACTCCTCTGAAAACCAGAAGCCTTCTAGGATGTGGGAGGGTCGCAGGGTCCAATTATGCGGTTGTGCCTTTTGTTATGGCTCCCATTTTAAAAGGGGTCGAATAATGAGCTGTGGCAATTAGGAGGCTGTCAAGATTGTGTAGGGGCCTTTATATTGAGTGTGGAAAAGGGAGGCATAGTGTTTTTCTAACCTAAACCATGTGGAAAATTTTTACTTTTCATTCTTTCATTTGCTTTAATATTTGTGGCATAAACATTTATTGAAAAATCAGCTGATCTCTTTGAACAAACAAAAGAATCTCTCACTTGGATTAGAGTCACAGTGCCTGTCAACTGGGCTAGTGGGCATTTTCTACTTATTTATTATTTGATTTGCCTTGTCTAAGGTTCATTTCCTCAGTCTCAGTTTCATCCCCTTTAAAATGGAAGCAATAACACTTATCACAATCGTGTGAGGCTCAAGAGAGATTATGAATGACAAAGTATGTCATTAAAACAATAACTTGCTGCGTTGCTTCATTTCCCATTCCTCCCATGAACACATCTTTGCTTCTGGAAGTTCCTTGAACTCAGAGCTAGATTAAGAGCCCATACCACATGAAAGCCACAGCCTCGTGGCAACTTCTAAATGGGCTGCACCGCCCTGTATTGCATTGAAAATTTGATAATATTGCCAGTGAAGGGGTTCAGAGCAAGCCTCCCCAAGACACGGCACTTTGGCACATGCGTTATTTTGAGCTGAAGGCATCTGAGACTCTGGAGGTTCACAAGACACTTTTCCGTCTCCCTTAAAAAAAAAAAAAGCTGGGATCTTGTCCATAATTGGAGCTATCTCCAGAAATAACATGGCATGACCCATCTAGAGAGCAGGGCAAATAGCCAACTACTGAACATTGGCTCTTCTTATTGACCTGTGAATGACCTTCTGCCTCTTTGAAGCCTCAAGGCACCTTATCTCGTCCTTATCCCAGAATGCTATAGAGACTTCATTTTAACTTTCTGTCCCTGACCCTCTCACGTATGTGAGGTCCGTGACTCTCTTATCTATGTGGGGATCCCACATGTATGCATGGAGTTAAATTTGGTCATTTCCTCTTGTTTAATCTGTCTCGTGTCTATTTGATATTAGAGCAGCCAAAAGAACCTGGAAGGGTGGGGGAGAGTTTCTTACTACAGCTCCCACTCCCCCACTCCTACCCCCACCACGGTTTCCCTTCCCCCACCACCAGATAATGCAGATAATGCAGGTTTGGGCCTGCCACCCTTGGCAAAATGTAAATTTTTGATCTCACCTTTGCCAAAAAGGTCAAGCCCTTGAGTGGATATAAAATGCTTTTGCATTTTATAAACAAAACTCTGCTTGCTGGAATTAGCTATTTGTACTGAGCTTTCTTGCAAACAAGTAATTACAAACACCACCAAAAGTCCAAGATCCAAACCACAGGTCACAAGGCTGCTGAATGAAGACATGTTTCATCTTTTTATTGAAGTTTTTAATCTGTGAATATACCTAATAAACTGGTCACATTGTTTTGTTTCAGAACATTGACTATGATTTGATAAGTAGAGGTCAATCAGTAAAGGAATTTGTTTCTATGTAAAATGCTTTATTAATATGATTTTCCATAAACCCAACGAGTAATTTTTACATATTGGTTAAAAGAGGTGTCAAATTATTTGCTTGCCAATGATGCTCAGGGTTTCTGGGAATCATTATGCTTTTTCTACCTGTGTTTCCAGTGACTCCATTTTGTTTATTACATATCTTTTGAGTCAATTAAAAATATTGATTCCTCTATGTCATCTTCCTTTCGTCTTTAGTTCCCTACAGGGAATTATGATATTTTCTTGGTTCTACAATATTATTTTTTGAAAATCAAAGCAAAGCACATAGAATATTAAAGATCAGCATCCATTTTAAGATATGCTCCAATAGGTAAACAGTAAAGTGATCAGACAAGTTTTAAAATCTAGGAAATGTGGTCATTGCTTCCTCCTCTGAGGATCTCTAGCATGCTACATTCTCCAGTAAGGGATACAAATTTGTCTCATGAGACTTGGGTGAAACAGAAGTCATATTACCTTACTTTGAGAAATCAAAATAAACTTTACTCTGAACTCCCTTATCAACGTGTTTAATATTCATTCCTAGAGAGTCTTTCCTCAAGGTTACTTAAAACTCACAGTGGGTGTTACAGTTCATCCTGATTTGAGTTCATTGTAGTTGCCTACTGATCATGCCCATTGTTCAAGTCCATGTTGACGGTAGGCCACTTTGTTGCTTGTGTAGGACCCTTCTGCTATCCCCAGTTCAGCTCAGGAGCCTTCTCCAAGGCTTGGAAGGCCACTGCAATAGAGATTGAGACACCAGCTACCTACACACATTTCTTATTAGAAGTTCCGACACCCACTGGGACAGTGAGTGGGAATAAGACTCAAGTATCTACTCACCTCAGAAAATGACTTCTACTGCCCAGTCACCATCCTCTTCACTTCCAAACACTAACCTCCATCCACCCGCCTTTCTGATATAACCCAGTGATATAATCACTGGGTTTCTGATATAATCTCCCTCAGTGGGCCCAAATCCCAAACAGTTCAACTTTCTTTCTGAAAAGTTCTGTTTGTGTTTATTGAGAAGGGGAGGGACAATTGTAATATAAAGAGAAAATAGACCTCACATTTTCCGGGTGCGAGATAGGATAGGTGATCATTTATTTTATTATGGTGAATTGACAGCAGGGAAAACTAAGAATAACATTAAACAGCAATCAGGATTTACCAATAGACAGCAGTCTTCTTGAGGGTAGGAGCTCTATGCTCTCCATGGATGGAAGGAACCTCAGTATTCAATATAGTGCTACCATATGTTGTCAATCAGTAAATACTAGATACATGAATTGAGTGAGTATATTGTGGATTATTATTTTTATCTAGAGTAATTCTGGCTTTAGGGAATTTAAGATGCATTAAAGTATAAAACTAGTTGAGTAGACCTCAAGAACAAATCTGCTCTCCAAACTTACCATTTTGATGAATTTTCTCCCAGAGGTACATGATATGGATTGTCAAACATGCTAAATTGCAATTAAAAAAAAAATTCTGGGACCGAAAATAGATGTCAGCTCTGCTTTCCTCCCCCTGGAAAGCCAACCTGTCTCTTTATGCCACTGTGTCTGCTCATATCATGCGAAGTTAGTAAAATGTTTCGAATTTAGATGAAAAGTACACACTGTTCACTGAGGGCACAGAAATATCTCTGAGAGTGAAATGTTGGATGGGTACACAGATACTTGTCTTTGGCTTTTGTTACATATTTAGCAGTGAGTTCACATCACTAATGAATATCAGAACATTTCACAGGGGAACAAGGAAGTGCCCTGATTACAGCAGAGTCATCAGAGTATACATCAAAGCCTGTGCTATTTCACGATCTCTGTTTATAAAACTCCCTCATTTAAATGTCATTTTGAGCCAGTTTTCAAGCTCCTAACTAACACCCCATGCTGCTACTTTTCATTCCCTTACTATCTAATAAATAAAATATACAGCATCAAGCCACAAATCAGAGTCACTTGTAGAACAGAAATTACTTAAAGGACTTGTTATAGTACGCATTAGAGAGAAGAGCTTAAATTTAGGAAACCAAAATGACACGCAAAGGTTTATTTATTTACCACACATTTATCAAGACATCTTAGGGAAGGAGCTATATCAGGCTGTGAAGAAAACTATAATTTATCAGTAACTGCTACCCTTAAGAAGATAGTTATTTCTGGGTGGAAACAACACAAACACACAAAGAACTATGGTTCAGGACATAAAGTGATGAATACCATATGAGAAACAGAGTCAAAAGAGGGAGTGACCACTTTCAGTTGGAGGAATTGGGCATTTCAGCTTAGAAGGGTCATTAACCTTCACCATACAGAATGGGCTATATCCCACTTAAACAAAGAAAGCCTGGGAGGGAAAATATTCCAAATGCAAGAAATGCCCTGAGCAAAGTATACTCTCAGGCTGTAACAGGCAAATCAGCTATTCCAAACAATAGCAAACATTCTAGTTTTATCATATTTACTCCTTGAGTATATTATATGCATATTTCAATGGAATAATAGAAAATATTACTATGAAACAAGCTTTATTTTTGGTGACTTTATAAACATTCAAGAATTAACAGTTCAACAGCACATAAATACACACATAAAATTTATGAACTGTGATGAGTTCTATGAAGGAAAAGAATGAAATACATACAGAGCATCTAGAAAGGGATTTGATTTAGCTGGACAGTCAAGAAAGGTTTCTGTAAAAAAAATTTTGATCAACAGAAAATATGTTGAGAGTCAAATCATACTTTCTGAAGGTCTTTTGATGGCTTTCCACATTTTTCTTGTCAAAGTAAGCTCTTTATTAAGGACAGAAATTGTATGAAGGTTTTTCAGAACAAATAGGATATATGTGTGTATGAATCTCGGTGTGTGTGTGCATGCATATGTGTGCACATATACATGTATTCACACATGTGCATATATATGTGTGTGTATGCACACACACACACATACACACATGCATACACACCCAAAATGGTGGGAGAAAGAGAGATTTATTTTAAAGAATTGGCTCATGTTTCTTTTAAGGGCTGTAAAGTCTGAAATTTGGAAGGTTGATAGTAGGTAGGCTGATGTTGTAATCTTGAGTGCGAAGCTAGTCTGGAGGCAAAACTCCTTTTATACAGGGAATCTCTCTCTTTTTTTTTTCTCCTAAGGCCTTCAACTAATTGGATGAAGCCCATCCATACTCTGCAAGGTAATCTGCTTGACTCAGTCTACTGATTTAAATGTTAGGCACATCTAAAAAATACCTTCACCGCAAACATCTGGACTGGTGTTCGATGAAATAACTGGGCACTATAGTCTAGCTGAGTTGAGACATAAAATTAATCATCATGGTTATGAATCATGAAGACATGGTACAAATTAAAAGAGGTGAGACAGCATCTTTTATATGTTTACATAGTTCATTATAGTTTTGTAAATGTTTTTGCACATACAAGTATGTGCAATGTTAAAAACCCTGCAAGGAAAGAAGGGAGCATATTACCAACAACAGTTTCTAACTGAAAAATCTGAGGCACAGAGAAAAAAATCAGAATCTTGAAGGTCATTGAGTTAGAATTGGCACTGTTGTGGTCAGAAATGGAACTAATATCTTCTGAGTCGTTATCTCATCACCTTTCCACAACCCGTCTACCAGCAATCCAATCCAAATTCCTATAGTATTTATTATCTATAATAGTATTTTGAAACTTAGAATACCTTTATTAATATATGTTCCATCTCTCCAATTAAATTCCAAGATGTGCTTGTTTACAGACAACCCTGTTAGTTTCTATACATAATCAAACACCAGTAAGTATTTTTTAAAGAATGAATTCTGCTATACATGCTGTTTATGCTGAGTAACAATTTGTTCATAGAGCTTGTGGTGAAAGATTTCTTGAATTAGGCATATGGATGAAACAGTGTTGCAGTGCTTTTTATAAGATTGGTGAGTATGGAAGCCTAAATTCTTTATTATATTACAAAAGGTTTGTGAGTTGTCTGAACAGGGGCAAGTTACTCAACTTCTTTAACAGACTAATTTCCTTATCTGTAAAAAGAAGATAATACTAAACCTCAGTAATGTATTGTGTGCATAGAAAGTGGATATATATATATATCACATTGGAATAGTTCCTTGGCCAAGGTGCTGGACTCATTATGATTCTTTATTTTCTAAAGAAAACTGTCTCCAACTCACAACTTATCAAGGTCAGTGATAAGTCCAATAGCAGTTATTACTGTTGTTATCATCATTGGAGCTTATAAAATCCCTGGGGCTTGCATTGCCTAAGAAAATGGGGAAGGGCCTGGTTCTTGGTTAATTAGGGATAGCTGTCTTCTCTCTTGGCTCCATTTGGTAGCTATATGCAAGGCTAATGTGCACACAACTTTCACAAACATGCATGGTAGCTCAGCCTTCTAAATCCACCATCTTTCCATACACTAGAGATAGCCTGTTTGGGCGGGCTGATCAATATCGATTACAATATTTCTCTCCTGATTGCTTAGTCACAAGCATCTTACTCAAGGTGTTCAAGAGACAGCATTTAAGGCCAAGTCTCACAGGTATTCAAATATACATTCTTATATAAGGACTTGCTGTGTCTAGCATGCCGGGTCCAAACACTTGAAGAAATCCACAGTCCCACCCATGTTCCCAACTGGGGCACAAATTCTAGGCTTGGGCTATTTTCCTAAAGCCACCATTTTTATCTCCTTTGGCAGAGTGTAGTTTAATTCCTTCATTGGCTGAGGGCTTTGAAATGAGTCCTATTAACTCTCCCTCTGAGAGAAATCTAGACCTCAAGGGTTTAGAGCCCTGGCATCAGTTTCTGACTGATAAAAACACAAAAGAAAAAAAAAAAGTCAAAATACAGATAAATTTTTCAGTAAATTATACTATTGTACAGCCAAATTACTTCACATACATTAATTGCTCAATATATGTTGCTTTTTAAAAAATCATTATTCTTCGGAACATTATAAATACTTACTGATTATGTGCTCTTGAATCTCCCATATCTTGAGACACTTTAAGGTTTGGGGAAAGATCCTGGCTTTTGAAGCCAGACAGCCCTGGTGTTGATTCTTGGCTCTGCTGCTTATGAATTAATTATCTCTGTGCATTTAGGTAAATTACCTTGCCCAATCTCAGTTTTTCTCCTGTAAAACTAATTGTGATGGTTAAATACACATAACCCGTACAGCCTTAGGCTTCACTTGCTAGGACATATAAATAGTTTACATATAATCATTTCCTGACTCTCAAGGCTTTGAGTTCACAGCTGCTTGACTAGTAGAACATTTGGGCTTTTGGTAGCAGCTTTTCCCATTCATCTGTGATGTCTGGGAGGCTCCCTGGGAATGGTTTGTCTGTGGTCCCTTTGTTCCCCTGTCCCCTCCTCTTACCCCTAGGCTGCTGATGTCATGCTCTGTCCACCTCTAACCAATAGGAAAACTTTTGAATCTTATGATCACAGCTATTGTAACAGGCCCCTACAAAGAGATCTGTCATTTAAAATATCAGCTTTCTCCTTCAACAACACGCTCAAGCTTAGGGGCCAGGGGACAGTATCATGGAAGTTCAAGTGTAGCCTTCTGCTGCCATATCCACTGCTCCCTCTGACATTCAGGCCTGTCTATCCACATCTCCTCCTGGGTCCCGAGGTCCCTGTCTAGGCCAGCTTCCTTCAGGGGATCTTAGTGTTCTAGACCTATTGTGGACCCCCCCACACAATACGTGTGCCAGGCTTAGTTCAGTTCTACAGATAACAGGGCCCAAAGCAAAACAGGGTATATGTCTGGTGCCTGCTTCAGTAGAGCATTCTGGAATGGTTACAAAGCCTTTGGAACGTTCTGTAACAGGAAGCTATACTATCAGGGGCACAGAAAGGACCTCATGTCGTACTCCAGCCTTGACTTCATCCAAAATATTTCTTAAAGCAACTAGCGTCTGTCCACAGTAAGTTCTCAGTAAATGTAATTTCCCTTTTGTATTTTTTTGCTTAAAAGCAGAATGATGTGCTTGCTAGAGAGTTGACTATAAGCATACTTTATTTTTATGTCAAAGTAACTGTTTTTTATTTTATTTTATTTTTTTTACAGTACTTGCTTAGGGTGAGAGGAACAGGAAATGAGGGGGAGGGTGACAGCTAACAGGTAATGGGATTGCAAAAAAAAAAAAAATTAAATATGGTTCAAAAGTTTGGGCTATCATCTCCTGGTCTAAGCCATCTTTCTTAACCACAGAGACCTACTGACTAGAACCACACAAAACACATCCGGTTTTAATAAGCACAGGGAGAAAGTGGGTGAAAAGAATTCCATAAAAAAGCTCTGTGAGAACCTGATGTTGAATGGATGGGGAACTTGTTGTAAGAGGTTACCACATCTATTTGCTTAAGCTGTTCTTGTACCTTCCCTTCCTATAGACCAGGCCTATCATTCTCTCATTGCTACTGAACATCACAGAGAAAGCTGGGCTAAAAATGTCAGAGTAGGATTCCAGAACAGGTTCATTCTTTTGATGTTCTGCTGAACTTAAGTGAACCCTTCAAAAATGGCCCAATAGAACTACTCCCAATTTACTTACTCAAGGACACAGTCTTCAAGTTCTGAGGACATGTCAGCTAAGTAAATGTGGCTCAGATAGCTGAAAGCTGATATTTGCTTGCCTTTCTCCAAACCTCTCACCCTTAATTTCTGATACTGGTATAAATGAAAAGAGGGTTATGCAATGAACCTCAGAAGCTCAGGGGGCTACTTGGCAGGCCTGATAAACTCAGTGACCAAAAGGAACCACACAGGGCATTCTGATCACAAATTCCTAACTGGACAGGTCAGGGCAGGTACTCACATCCCAATCCTTAGCAAAGGTCAGTTTTTACCATAAGTGAGCCTTGTGCACTGTTCTTATGCAGCTAGGATAACATACGTTTGAGTAGTCAGAGGAATTTTCTTATCCTACCCCTTAGAGGCACAAACACTGGCCCCAGAGCCTGAAACCACAAGACTCTCTCATTGTTAGGTTTTTCCCCAAGTAACATCTCTATGTGCTGTAATACTTATTAACAACCCCTTACCTCCCAATGTAAACGTATGCACTTTTTTCCATTTTGCTTTTTGTCAAATCCTAGAAATTTCCAGACTTTGCTTCCTCCTGCCTCCTGAATCTACCACCAATGGATTTCATGTAACCCCCTTACTTCTCCTTTGAATCTACTGTATATAAAATGAGCTGCAAAAGTGCCATTTCCAGAGCATGTTTGCAATCCTTTGAGATTTTGGTTACTGGCCATTGTCGTCAGTTTGGCTCAAATAAACTCATAAAAATTCTCTACAGGTTTGGCTGTTTCTTCCATTGACACTGGCCAATGAACAGCTGTGAAGAAGGGCCCCCTGCTGGCCCCTGACTAACAAGTACTCAGTAACTTGGAGGCATAGACTCAGTGCCTTGGCCTCGCCTGTATAAACTTTCTAGAATTACCAAGACAGTCAGTTCTTTGATGATAATAATCGCAGGTTGTAAACAACCCTCTCATCATTACCAAAGGTCGCTTTAATTTACCAGGGGTTCATGTGAGCAGCCATCCATCAGAAATGGAGACGGGGAGTCATACCCCCTCCATGCATCCCTGTTTTCTGAGCAGAGGATTTCATTTCTCAGGTCTCAGTTCCCCAGCTCTCAAAAAAAGCTTTTATTTGGAAACCTGATGATACATCTATGACAAAAAGAATGTTTTTGGAAGTGCGCACAAGCACACATTCCTCAAGGAACGATCTTTCACATCTCTCGCTCTCACCCACCAGATGGTGCCACTTCCTTACATTTCCTGATGCTTCTTTAGGAATTTCTTCACAGTATGTTTCAAGCACACTGTTTTCATTTTCAACTTTGCACACTTCTGTTGTTCAAGACACGAAACTGCATGAAGGAAGTCTGTAAGCTTGCGAGGGCTCAGCTAAGCAGTTGTTTGGTGACAGAGCTGTCGCCACTTCTCCCTGGGACAGCCAGGCCCTCTCTGGCCTTGAAAACACTCTTTTTTTGAGCTAAGGAGAATGACAGGAAGAGGAAGAGAGTGAGAGGGAAGGAAATACACCTCTGCACTCTTTCTTCTGCGTTTTGGCTCTAGCCCAGAGCTGGGCATTCTTTTAGTGAGAGGAACACAGAGAGTGGAGAGCTACTCTTTCATTCCCTTTCTCACCATTTGAGACCCCGAGAGGGAAGTACACAGGCCCGCTGCCATGCGCCAATTGGAAGCACAGTCACATAAAAATAAACCCTGGCCCCAGGGGAGAAGACATGGGGATTTAGCTCTCCTAGGCTGCCTTTGATTCTATAGACTGATCAGACATTGTTGAACATTTAGCTGTAGAGCTTGCCAGAAGGAGTCACCTTAGCAGAACAAGAGGCCTGGTGGCCAGTATTTGAGAATTGATTTGGCCCACATGAAGCAGGGCCAGACCTAGAGTCAGACCAGCAGGAGCTACATGAGATCTAGCCAGACAGGGCTCACTTCTCACACCACGACTGAGCTTAGGGAAGCTGCATCACTTATGCCCACCTCTCACCTCCGTCCTAGTCCTACGTACCTGCAAGGAGGGCAATGTTCTGGTGAACAAAGAATATTGTGCTAGAAGCCAGAAGAGGCAAAGGAGAACTCCACTTAAGATCCTGGGTTCTTCCCTGCTGCCATGAGGTTGCGTAAGCACACCCCCACCCCAACCCTCAAAGGCCATCATCCTTAAGGAGAGATGTGGAACAATGGAGAGCAGAGGAGAGACAGAGCACTTTCGTTCTACAGAAAGAAACATTACACTTCTTTTTCAAATGCTGAATGGGATTACATTTAGATGGAATTGGACATTTAGTTAATTTTTTCCTACTCAGATGTAGGGGATTCAAACTAAGGACCAAAGTAGATGTATTTTAAATTCTTTCTAGTGTAATACTCATCCACTTTAAACCTCAATGCTATTTTGAAATATAATTCATTATACAACTTGGTTCTTTGCAGCTATTTTAGTTACTTGATTGTACCGGTAAATTCTTTGAAGAATAGGTTTCACTAATCTTGCTTTACCTATTTACCTTTCTTTACCTATTTCTTGTTCACTTCTGGTTTGTACACTGAGGCACTTGAAGGTATTTTCTTAAACCTACTTAAAAAATTTAAACTTTTTTTTTAAATTTATTTAAGTAGAATTGAGTGGGGATGGGTATAGCATTGGAAATTATTACTCTAGAAAATAAATTTTGATCCATATTCTATCTATGAACGTTAATATCCTCTCAAAAATAAACAAAATATTTCAGTGTATTCATTGGCTTGAACCAAAGATTATATAAAACCTTTTCCCTCAAGGGGAAAAAGAGTAAAAAAAAATTACAAGTTGGTTTACTGAACATGACTAACAATTCTACAGTTTAACTTAAAAACATGTAATAACCTTCTCTTATTTCTAAGCAGATGAAACTAGCTTTCATATATAAATGTCACCACTTTTATTTCATATTTGATTTTATCATCTTTTTATTTTTGTTTTGCGAAATCACATTCCTCCATTTTATAGGCTAAGTGAAAACCATTATGACACATCTTCTTTTTATTCAGACACCATCCTCTCCCTCTTGCTTTCCTGAAGGAAGAGAAGTCAGATCACCACCGACAAACAGAAGTTTTAGAAGCAAAACTGAGAACCAGCTTCACATTCTGGAGAGAATGCTCACCTCCTACTCTTCATGGTTTCTGTGTGCTACACATTTCAAGAAACTTCTCTAGTAATGAACTGTAGAAATGATCTCTGAAAGTATAGTTTTTGAAATGCCTATTTTTAGTACCATATATGTAGCAATATGTATGGTCTCATCTGGGACCATTTGGAGACCTTACAGGTGCACTATTAATAATCCCATGAGGACATGCATGTAAATTGTGACTGTCCCCAGCAAACCAAAATGTCTGGTCAGCAAGTA
>PVKE010033862.1:0-17707 GCA_004027555.1 Craseonycteris thonglongyai | reverse complement strand
ATACCACTTTTGATACGAATTATCCACTTAAATCTGAAGTAAGAAAGAAAACAATAAATCAACTAAAATGAAGTTTAACTACTCAACAGACTGTTTTCACTAGACATGTGGAAAAATCTAAAAAGGCAACCATTGCTTCTTTCAAAATTTCTCACATGCTCGCAAAGAAGAAAAAACCTTTCCAGGATGGTGAATTGTTCAAAGAAGCGTTTCTGACTGCTGCCGATTGTTTGTTTGAGGAATATTCTAACAAGCGTGAGATTATGTTGGCGATACAAGACCTACAGTTGTCAAATAACATAGTCACAAGAAGAATACACGCAATTGCAAAAGACTTGCAAACTCAGTTAAAGACTGACTTGGGAATATGTGACTGCTTCTCTCTGCAATTGGACGAGTCAACAGATATATCAGACACCACACAGTTGGCAGTTATGGTGAGAATGGTATTTAGTAACTTCACAGTAAAAGAGGAGCTGTTGCAAATATTACCAATGAAAGGACAGATGAGAGGTGAGGATATTTATAAAACTTTCAGAACATATGCCAGGTCGATAAACATGCTTTTGCATAAGTTGTCTGCAATAACTACCGATGGGGCACTAGCAATGGTTGGTAAAAACAAAGGATTTCTTGCCCTTTGCAGGAAAGATGAATCATTTTCAAACCTTATGTCCTACCACTGTATTATCCATCAGGAAGCTTTGTGTTGTAAAATACTGCCCTTTGAACGTATTATGAAAATAGTCACAAAGAGAATCAACTCTATTCGAGCAGCTCCATTGCAACACCAACTTTTCAAGGCCCTGTTAGAAGATACTGAAGCTAAAGAACACGATCTCATCCAGCATACTGAAGTACGTTGGCTCAGTAAAGGTCAAGTTTTTACAAGATTTGTGAACTTAATTGAAGAAATAAAAACATTTATACATGATAAAAATGAAAATTATGATGAGCTAACAGACTCTTGCTGGCTGGTGGATTTGGGTTTTCTTGCTGATACCATGGAAAAATTAGATTCTTTCAATCTGGAGTTGCAGGGAAAAGACAAAAATAGAGCTGAAATGATAAGCTCTGTAAACGCATTAAAAGCGAAATTGACTTTGTTGATATCACATCTGCATATCAAGTCTCTCGTGCACTTCCCATATATGAGGAAAATGCTAGGTAACAATTAATTAAATGTGTCATTATTTATTGAGACCCTGCAAGTGCTTCAAAAACAGTTTGAAGAGAGATTTCTGCAGTTTACAAATATCAAGCCAATTGTCTCCTTCTGTATCAATCTTTTACTTGCCAAATAAATGGAATAGAACTAGCCGCATGTATTGCAGACCTTGTTCAGGGGAAAGCAGAAGAACTAGAGTTAGAAATTTTGAACCTTAAGAATGATATTTTGCTAAAATCCTTAATATCAGAGGACTTATGGGACATAGTAGACAAAGAAAGTTTCCCATTTTTTAAAAAAGCGGCATATAAAATCAAATCATTTTTCAGGTCAACGTATTTATGCAAATCTTTGTTTTCAAACATGAATTTAATAAAAGCACGATATAGATCTCGACTTACCGATGAGCATCTTAATAATTGTTTGCTAACATGGTTGTCGTCATACTCTCCGAATTACGAGGCACTGGCCAATGAAATGCAGTGCCAAAATCACACTGACAGATTGTTTTTTTTTATGTTTTCTTTTATGTTTTTTTAAATGATTTTATTATACGTGTGTTTTTTATTTACTTTGTATTATGTTTTGTATATATGTTTCTTTGTGTGTATATAATTTGTACAATAAATTTATTATTTTAAAATTATTTTTGTTCATTATTTTTTATTCTTGTTCAATAATAAATACCCTTAGAAATAGCTGGTGCCCGCCACCCTACCGATATTTTAGAATGCACCCTAGGGTATAAAAAGGTTGGGAACCCCTGCTCTATATCTTCAAAAAAAATCAAATTTTTACTAATTAAATCTACTTGTACTGTGAGCACTTGTTCATCTAGTTTAATACTTACTTCTCACTCTCTGCTTCACTAATTTTAAATATATGGACAGGATTAACAGGTATCACTGAGGCATGTCAAAGTATGCAAGGCTAAAAAGAGAATAAACAAACAAACAAACTGGAAGCTGCTATCAGTCTAGACCTAGAGGAGAGAGAGCATTCATAAACATTGGCTGAAGATAGCTGGAGCTATAGGAGAAGGCTGCCTTGACTGAATCACAGTGCTAAGAAGAGGAAGACTAGATTGGTATCTGAGATCTGTCTGGATGTGAAGCCCAAGCACTTATACTGAGGAACACTGAGCAAAAATGTCTTCTATACTCTAGATCAGAGATTCTGGCACATGCACAAATTCCTCCAAGAGTTATATGCATGTTTTATCTTAGTTTTGATTTCTGAAGTATTAATGCCTTAGGGTTACTGTAGTAATGTAATGAATACACTTTGAAAAGTTCATTTTAATGAGAAGTCACTAAAGTAATTATACTATAATTTTTACTCTAGTAAAATAAAATAAAAAATATGTATATTTTTTCTTTGGTTAACATTTAATTCAAATATCTATAGAGTTAACTTATCAACACTTGTATGTTTATGTTTAAGGTTTTTTTAATAAGCTAAAGTATAAAGTGCTATTTCTCAAGCTTGGAAAAATGATAAAACTATTTTTAAATTAATCACCTGCATAAATTATATTTAAAATATTATTTCACAGATCTGTATGACATTTAAAAATAAAATTATATATTTAATGTATACTGACTGAGCAGTTAGGCTTCTTGTTTTCGGAGAGAAGCATATCAACAGTATTTATACATTTATGATTTCTGAGTTTGCTCAAATTGTATATATTTATTTTATATACAAGTGTATTTTCAAGTGCTTTTCAAGTATTTCTAATTATTGGGGTGGGGGTGAAGGGGCATTGAAAACTATGCTTTTCAGCCAAGCTTGTTCAACCCATAGCCCGTAGGCTGCATGCATCCTAGGACAGCTTTGAAGTCAGTCTAAAACAAATTTGAAAACTTTCTTAAAATATTAGGAAATTTTTTTGGCGATTTTTTTAGCTCATTAGTTATTACTAATGCTATTGTATTTTCTGTGTGGCCCAAGACAATTCTTCTTCCAACATGACCCAGGGAAGCCAAAAGATTGGATACCTCTGCTTTAAACAGTAATATTAAGTTGTTACCGTACTTATTTTGAGAATCCATTAAAGGACTGTGTCTTTTTGAGCTTATAGAGAAAAGAAAACAGAGTAGAAAAGAGCATCAGTTAACAGACAAACTTAAAACTTAGTTTATTCTTGATAATTACCAAATGACTTGGTGGGAAGATAAGATTTCCCATGTAATGACTTCTAAACTCTTATTATTTCATATGTACTACAAAGTAAAAATACTCTTTCTATATTTTTCTCAAAATAACTGCTTAAAATTTTACTCATCCCATTAGATTTTGGTTGTTTTTATTTCTAATTCTTTCTAATCCTATGACACAAAATTGATTCCAATAAGAAATTTTATTGTTTACCTAGAGAATAGCTAATATTATTAGTCTTTATTACATTCTCTCTGTTTTAGACACAATTCTAGCTAGTCAGTTGAAGGAAGATTATAATCAGAATGCATCCCACCTTGTTCTGGAATTTATTTTATATTTGTAGGTACAACGTTGGTCACAGTAGGGTCTAAATTAAACCAAGTATTCAGCAAGACAAGCCAAAAAGTACAGGTATATTTGGATACTTAGGAGAGTGGCATTTTCACTATCCATAAAGCTAATAAACCTGTCAAGAAAAACTATTTCGTGCTCTAAAACACTGTAATCCCAGAAATAGAGCATACTATTAGGCCAATACTATAAGATACATCTTTTCCACTATTATTAGATATCATTGGCTTGGACAATCATGGCCATAGGCAGTTTTCTACTATCCAGTATTCACCAGCCTCTCATTAGCCCCACTCCTGCACAAACATTACATCTGACTCTCTCAGCACCTATTATCTACATCCATTTAGATATTTCCTAGCTATTTTTGATAAACTACTGGCACAGAAATAAGAATAATAGGAGATGATATTTCATACTGGCATGATAATGCTAAAATCAAGCTTATATAAGTTGCAGTAGAGCCAAAAAGAATGATAGAGTATATATTCCTATGATAAATTTAATATACTATATCAGTTTAGTGGTTAAAAAAAAATTGAGAAAGTAGAAGACACAACCTACAATACCTAAATATCCCCTTAACAGTAATAAAAAAAAAATGTATGAGGATCTGTGCACATTGATCTACTATACAAAATAATTATGAAAAAAATATTTTCCCAAAATTTTGTTGACAAGTATCAGAGATGAAGATAATCCCTTATAATGCAAAGGTCTATCTTGTCTACATTCATGTTGATGGTATAACAGGTCCTTGAATAACTTTGTTTAGTTCCTCCATTTGATTAGAAAAACAGAAGGGACACTCTGTCTAAGTGCCAAGCAGGATTATCTGGTCAATTTACTGGGATACAAGACATACATTTTGCTGTTGTTAAATTTATTAGGGTGACATTGGTTAGCAAAATATTACATAGGCTCCAGGTGTACATTTCTACAGTACTTTGTCTATATGTGTTCATCATCCAGAATCAACTTTCTTTCTATCACTATATATTTAGCTTCTCTCCCTGCTCTCCCACCTTCTCCCCACTTACCCTCATACTTGCCAATGATACATGTGATAAGGGGTTAATATCCAAAACTTATTAAAAAAAAAAGAAAAGAAAAAAAGAAACTCAGACATCTCAACACCAAAAAAATAAACAATGCAGTTAAAAGTGGAAAGAGGACATAAATAAACATTTCTACAAAAGGACATACAGATGGCCAATAGACATAAGAAAAGATGGTCATCACTAATCATGCAAGAAATGCAAATAAGAATTACAATGCGTTATCACCACACAACTGCCAGAATGGCATTAATAAATCAATAAACTAACATTAGTGAGGATGGGGATAAAAGTGAACCTTTATGCACTGTTGCTGGGGTAGCAAATTGGTATAGCCATTGTAAAAAACAGTATGGAATTTCCTCAAAAAAATCCAAAACACTAATTCAGAAAGAATTGTGTGCCCCTCTGTTTACCACAGCACTACTCACAATAGCCAAGATACAGAAACAACTGAAATCCCCACCAAAAGACATTTTGGTAAAGGAATTGTGATATATGCAGTCTGACAATTAAGTTTGTGGACTTGCCACTGTGCATTTATATTGGCAATATTATACAAACAATTTGGTAAGGTTTCATAACCTTGGTATATCAGTGTCTCACAGCTGTGTTGGTGTTGATGTGTGGCGGTGTCTTGCTAATGACATTCATTATTGTGGTTGCATTTTTGTGTGTGGATCAAGAGGACATCAGAGCTTGAATTAGAGCAACAAACAAACATGAAATTTTTTGTTCAATTTGGCAAGAGTGGAAGTGAAATCAGAGACACATTATTACTCCAAGTTTATAGATATAATGCCATGAAGAAAACAGCAGTGGGGGAAGCCAGGATGGCTCAGCACGTTAAGTGCTTACCTTGCAGCCCCGGGGACTGAGGATCAAATCCCGGCCCCAGACTGTGTGGACCCATATGCTGAACTGGGGAGTGTCCCCAGTTTGGTTCTCACCAGGGTGAGACCCCAGCCCAGTTCCTGCCCTGTGCAGCCATGCACCCACCCGTGGAATGAAACTATGTGGAAAAACCAATGATGTGCAACTATGGAGACTTTTCTGGGCCCTCCCCCTTCTCTCTGCCTCTGTCTCTGTATCTCTCTCTCTCTCTCTCTCTCTCTCTCTCTCTCTCTCTCTCTGTCAAAAACAATAAAAAAGAAATAAATAAAAAGAAAGAAAACAGCAGTGTACAAATGGATTAAAGGTTTTTCGTGGGAAGAGAAAGCATCACCGATAAAAAGAGGTCATGGCAGCCAGTAATGAGCAGAAATGATGAAAACACTGCAAAAATCTGTCAGATTGTGTGCCAAAATTGTCAGTTGACCATGACAAGTATAGCAAACCAAGTAAACATCAATAGAGAAACAGAAAATCTTAACTGAAAATCTTGTCATGAGAAAGGTGTATCAGAAATGGTCCCATCCGGACACACTCAATAGCTTGGTGATTGCCTGTGGGAAGGAGAGGAGTGGGGAGGGAGAGTGGGAGGGGAAGCGGGAGAGGACACCAGTATTATGGACACACTCAATGGTTTGGTGGTTGCCTGGAGAGGGGGAAGGAGGGTGGGGGAGAATTATGGGAGGAGGTGGGAGTGGGCACCTGATATATTGTGATGGAAGGGGAGCTGATACTGGGTGATGGACACATAATACGATGCATGAATGATGTGATGTGGACTTGTACATCTGTAAACTATACAATTGTTACCAACCAATGTCACCTCAATATATTTAACAATAAATAAAAAAATAAAAAAATAAAAATAAATTAAAAAAAAAGAAATGGTCCCAGAGGAGCTCACAGATAAACAAACGTAAAGGAGAATCAGTTTGCCAAGACCTTTTGGAAAAGCAAGATGACGCTTTGGGCTGTGATATCACTGAAACAATGGTGTACCAATACAATCCAGAAACAAAGTGTTAAAGTACACAATGGAAGTCAGCCAATTCTCCACAATCAAAAAAGTTCAGACAGTCCAAGCCAAGAGTCAAAACAATGTTGCTCACCTTTTTTGATATCAGATGGATTATTCATTATAAATTCTTAGAAACTGGACTAACAGTCAACCAAATTGACTATTTGGAAGTGCTGTAAAGGCTACGTGAAAAAGTTAGATGAAAACAAACTGAACAGTTTGCCTATAACTCATGGCTCTTGTGTTATGACAATGCACCAGCTCACATAGCGCTGTCTGTGAGGCAGGTTTTGGCCAATGAACGACTAACGATATTGGAACACTCTCCCCACTCACCTGATTTGGCCCCCAATTACTTTTTTTCTTTGCTGAAAGATAAAGTAAATATCGAAAGAAAGACATTTTGATGATATTCAGGACACCAAAGGTAATATGACGACGGCTGTAATGGCCATTCCAGAAAGAGTTCCAAAATTACTCTGAAGGGTGAACAAGGTGCTGACATCGGTGCATAGCTTCCCAATGGGAGTACTTCAAAGGTGAGTGTAGTGATATTCAGAAAAGATGTATGTAGTAGCACATTTTCTAGGGTGAGTTTGCGAACTTAATTGTCAAACCTCCATATATACAATGGAGGACTCCTGAATACTATTCTGCCATTAAAAAAAAAAAAGAAATCTCATTTGCAACAAATGGATGGGCCTAAAGAATATTATGCTAAATTAAATAAGTCAGACTTAGAAAGACAAATATCATATGATTTCATTTATATGTGGAATATAAAGAACAGAATAAACACACAAAACAGATTCATGGCTACAGAGAAGGAACTGATAGTTGTTAAAAGAGAAGGGGTTTAGAGGGGTGCATGAGAAAGGTGAAGTAATCAGGAAGCACAAATTGGTAGTCACAAAATAGTCAGAGGTTGTGAAATACCATATGGGAAATGTAATTCAGAATATTATAAAAACTATGTATAGTGTCAAATGGGTATTGGACTTGTCAGGGGATCATTTCATAAATTATATAAATGCTTAACCACTATGCTCTACAGCCAAAACTAATATAAAATATTACATTTCAAACTAATATAAAATAATATTAAATTTATATATATATATATATATATATATATATATATATATATATACACTAGGGTTGTTTAAAAAATATCCAGCCATAAAGGCTTCTATTTTTTATATTACATGGCAGGAGACTTTCAGGACAGCCTTTGCATAAAATCCTGGAGTGTAAAGTACAATATCGGGAATATAGTCAATGGTATGGTAATACCCATGTAGGGTGTCAGACGGGTAGGTAGTAAACTTGTTGAAGTTGTCACTTTGTGAGGTTTGCAAATGTCTAATCATCATGTTTTTTTGTACACCTGAAACTAATAATAATAAAAGAAAGTAAAAAACAAAACAAAACTGCAAATTGTGACAAAGCAGAAAAAACAGACAAACAATGATTTATATCACTGACATATGAGGCTTAGTTTTCTAGTAAGCAAAGAAAAAAATCTTTCAGGCATGGGAAACAATGTCCTTTGAATCAAAACAAATTATAAGTATTGATTTTAGAATTGATTATGTTCAATAAGCTGCCTTCCAGAAAAGGAAAGAATAGGTTTAAATGTCATTAGATATAATGTCAACGCCAAACACACAAAAACAACTTATATTTATTTTAACCTTTAAGAAACTGTAATATTATTTCTTTCTTTCCTTTTGTTTGAATTCATGAGCATATTTAGGCAATTACCTCTTGTTCTTCATTGCTTAGCTAGCAAATAATCCTTTCCTTTTCTACATTCCCCCAAAACAACTACAATAATTTTATTTGGGCTGACAATAACTCAGAGAAAATATCTATGGCAAAAATAAATTATAAATAAAATATTATTATGCATTTGACATAACAAGAAAAGAAGAAAAAGACTAGTCTTAAAAATATGCAATCTTGGGAAAATACATAGCTTCACTGACAACCACCCTACACTGGTATTAGTTTCCTAGGATTGAGGTAACAAAGTACTACAAACTGCTTATCTCAAAACAACAGAAATTTATTCTCTAAAACAGTTCTGAAGTCTACAAATCTAAAATCATGGGGTCATCAGGGTCATCCTCCCCTGAGACACTGGGTAAAATCCTTTATTCCCTCTTCATAGGTACAGTGTTCCCTCGCCACTTCGCGCTTCATGTTTTGCGGCTTCAGTGCTTCGCGGGTTTTTCCAAAATATTCATCAAAAAATAAAAATGAAAAAATACAGCCATGTCAGCAGCCACATGGCGGAAAGGAGCGTTGTTTCATGTGGATGCGCGAGAGAGAAGGATCCCTGCCTGTCAAACAAAGAGTTGAGGTGACTCAGAGTCCATCCCACGGGCTCTCATAAAGGCGCGTGATGGGTTTCCGGGGCGACATCGACCAATGAGAACATTCCTAGGGGCAAATCCTACTTTGCAGCTTTTCAGCTTTGGCGGAAGGTTCTGGTCCCCATTAACCACGAAAAACGAGGGATCACTGTATTATTGGTCGTCATTGACTCTTAATTCTTTGGATTGCAATTGCTATCACATGGCATTCTCCCTATGTATCTCAGTTGTTTCTCTATAACGACACCAGGCTTATTAAATTAGAACTTATCCCTATTCCATCATGATAATCAATAATTTGATTATGTATTTCCATATAAAGTTACATTCTGATATATTGGAGGTTAGTACTTGAACAAACCTATTGGAGGGGAACAATTCAACCTATCTATAACAAAAGATAATATTTGCACTCCTGAAAATATTTCATAAACTGATACATATATTTCAGTGCCTTACTCTTTGTTTAATTTATTTCTCAGTTATGAGTAATTCTGGGTGATAGAATGAATCACCTATTAAATATCCATATTATTGGTGGTCAAAAGTAAAGTGAACATTACAAAAGTCAGAAGATCCATGTCCTAGTTCCAGCTTTACCACACACAAAACAACGTCTAATGGGATAATGTGAAGATAATTCACTGTACAGTAATTAAAAATGTATGTGTCTTTTATGGAAACTAATATTTCCCTAAAGGGTCATTTGAAGTTTGATGGCAAAGATTACTTGTTTGTTTCATATATCAGAAAAGGAAACTGAGATAATGAGAAACATGAGATAAACATACTATAACAAGATAATGGCTCTCCCAAGGACCAAAGGTCTTTGTGCAGCCAGTAGTAAGTGTAAATTTATAAGTCACACATTAAGAAAAGGAAAAAAGAGGGTATCAGATTTTCAGACAATGTTTTGACAAGGGCAGTAACTACATGGGTAAGATCTACAGGGTCCAGCAGAACTAACCCTGTAATGTTGTAAGCCTGGCTTTGTCTCGCATGAGATGGACAGCAATTTAAACATTTCACCGAAAATGTCATATGGTGTGCTTAAGTGTGATATTGTTCTGTTACAGAATTGCATGCATATAATTTTGTAATAAAAGATTTGGTATAGATTACCTGCTCATAAAAAAGGGAGGCATTACTTCTACTGGAGAGTTACTTTTGTCAGACTCTGTATAGTTGGAAGTCAGATCTAAAAGTCTAACAAGTGTTATTGTGGCTGAGAGTTGCACCATAATATAGATGATGGTATTATTTTAGAGGCAAGTTGTTTTAATATAATAGAAAAAATATAACCTGAGTTATATTTAGAATATATATTACACCATTAGAATGGCTAAAATACAAAACACTGACAATGCTAGAAGCATGAGATGACTTGAAACTATAGGAATTCTCAGTTGTTGCTGGTGGAAATACATAATAACACAGCCACTTTGGAAGACAATTTGGCATCTTCTTACAAAGCTTGCCATATGCTTGCATAAGCTTGCCATATGACCCAGCAGCCATGTTCCTGAATGTATACCAGTATGAGGTGAAAACGTATGTCCATAAAAACAGTGTCAAATGAATGTTTATTGCAGTTTTATTTATAATCACCAAAACCTGGAAGAAAACAAGATGACCTTTAATTGGTGAACAGATAAACAAACTGTGATATATTTACACAACGAAGTATTATTCTACAATAAAAAGAAAAAATGAGGTATCAAGCCAAAAACAAACAAAAACAAAACAAACAAATCAAACCCCATGGAAGAACCTTAAATGCATATTGGTAAGTGAAAGAAACCAGCCTGGAAAGACTACAATTGTATATTTCAAACTATATAATATTCTAGAAAAGACAGAAATGATAAACAACCTGTGTTTGCCAAGGATTCAAAGAGTTTACATAGGAGGGATGGATAGGTAAAGCATACAACATTTTTTAAGGCAGTGAAACTGATGAATACATGACATTATGAATTTGTAAAAGTCCATAGAACTGTACAACATAAAGAGTGAGCTCTAATGTACCGTCCTATGAACTTTAAGTTAAACACAATGTTGATTTATCAACTGTTAACAAATGTACCACACTAATACAAATGTTAATAATAGGGGAGACTGCTTAGGAAGAGGAGTGGTGTATAGGAATTTTGTGTACTTTATGTACAACTTTTCTATAAACCTAAAGCCCTTCCAAATTAGCCTATTAAATAACATACCTTAAGAGGGAAACCAACCCATATTCCCACAGTTTGTATATTAGCACGAGAAGATTAGAAAGTAGTGAATTCATCAAAAGTCATTTTAACACATTATTTATTCCACAGGAGTATGTGTAGATCTAGGCAGGAAAATGAGATGCTATGTATCTGTCCTTAGGAAAGAAAATGTCTTCTAACAGCTTTTCTAAAACTTATAAATGGAAATCTGCTCTTTGGTAATGTGCACTTATTAGCACACACTATTTTCTTTGGAGGAGTATGTGTACACAATATCAACATATATCAACAGTATTGCATCAATTCAACCACACTGAAAAAAAATAAAGTGAATTAAAGGTAAAGCATTTCATTTTAGTAGAATTTGATTTGTAATTCCATAACATAACGACTTCCCTACCCTAGATTCCAGAGACACTCCTGGGTAAAGTAACCTTACTGGAGGGCTCAGTGCTGAAGGCTAGCAAAAATGGGCACTCTTATGTACAAATCTTATACAGGTCACAGTTTTATTTTTAAATATAATTTCAACAACACCTACCAAAAATATATGTGTAACATTTACTAGGGATGTTCAGTGGGGGTTATTGAATGCAGCTTTCTCAATTCTATTTGGTCCTCACGGGAGACCTTAAATATAGTGATGGTAATGATAATCTGTTAGTGCTGCTGGCTGCTATTTTGTCAGACTGTGAAAGAATATAGTGGGCCTTATCAAACCTATTTAATTTCCATTCACATCACCCTGAAATTCTAGTATAATTGTTTAACTAGGTTATGAAATCTGCTTTAACTAGCCCTGTACTTGAACCTACCATCTAGATCCTTGTTTTTTTGTTTTTTGTTTTGTTGTTTTGTTTTGTCTTTTTGCCATCATTGTTACAACCACAACACACCTGACCACTATTAAGCCACCCATGACCTCAGCCTTGGATCACTACTGAAATCACTCTCCTTAGTGACTGGGGAAAGTGGGAAAATATATCACATAGCAAGGTCTTTTGTGCCATTTCATATGATCTGCAAGGTACACTAAATTCTCAAAAACACTTAACATTCAGTCCTCTCTCCATGCTCAATAAAATACTTTCCAAATCTCCACCATAGAAAGCCCAACTGAAAAATGTGTGACACCACCAGTTCTCACAAATTGTGCCTAATAAAGACAACTTCAGGTGATTCACACAACTCATACACATGTACATAAGACAAACAGATTTAGGCAAGGCGATTTGTTTCAGTCTATCTCTTCAGCTTTGCAAATGGCAATGAGAGTCCAGGCATTTGTGTATCACTATGACCTTAAGAGTGTTTTTGACTGACAACATTTTAGCCACGTAAAAGACATGATCTTCAGGCATAACACGTGTCTCACATGAACTCATTATCCTCTCGGCTTCCCCACGGATTCTGCCCTATCTTTTAACAAGCATTGTTTCTTTTGTTGTTGTTGTAGTATTTTTATGCTAAGAAAAAAACAAAATTACCTAATGTAGACTTCTTGGAAATGTACTATAGTATAGATAATATTCAATCATCAAAATAAAGCAACCTAAGAGATACATAGTACTAATATTATTGAGTACATTCCTACTCTTTTTATTTATATTATTTTCTTGTTGTTTACAGAATTTATAAGAATTATTCAATGTCACTATTTTTTACAAAAGCCTGAGTTTCAAACTCTGTAATTTCTTTAATTATATGACTGTAACATAATTTACTAAAGCTTTTTCCTAATATTGAATATTTTTCCTCAGCTTTTTCTCTGTACCATTCTCTTAGAATAAGGAAGCTCTGTATTCAAAGTGTCTCCATGTTAAGACAGCCTAAATGATTTTATTAAATTCTAATTCAGAATATTCTAAGTATGTTTTGGTTTGTGGCTTTGAACTATTTGCAGATATGGCATAGCTGATATATTTTTAAATTTACTCTGAAAAAATAATGTGGAAGGATCCAAAAATCTTAGACTTTGCAATTGACACAAATTTAACATCCATAATCATATTGCCAGTGATTTAAAAAAACAACAAACAAACGAACAAAAAAATCTTGAGATTATTAGAACTGCCATCTATACTATTTTAAAAGTAAAGAAATCAGGTAACATTTCTGCAGTTTGAAAACCCTTGCTTTCCATTTGCCACGAGAAAATATATACATACATATCTCTGTTTTTGTCTCTGTCACTATCTCTATCTTTACCATTTGTTAATGGAAGAAAATACTCGTATTATCCATTTAAAATTTTTGGATGATAAGGTCATACAATGTATATTTAAGAAATCAGTCATAGCATTTTCCACTTCAACTTTCAGCATTAGTTTTAAAAAGGACCATTACTCTTGTCATTAGAAAAAGCTCCCCTCCCTTTCCTGTCCTGTGGCAGCAGTTATCTAATACCTAGGAAAATGTTCTGGCTCATTTATCACACTAATCTTGTTATAGTGTTATAATGACATAACTGCCTCTACACATGAGGACAACTACAACAGTTTTGGAAGCAAATGAATATGTATTTTTTATTTTATATCCCTAAACATTGATAACATATGATTTAGTAATTATCCTCTCTGGGCACAAAGTAAGTTTCTAAGCTCTGTAAGCTTTATAGAGTCTTTAGAGAACTAATTAAGCCTTGTTGGAGATTTTTTTTTTTTTTTTTTTTTTTTTGCTTAGAGATTATTACAAGGTTAAGTAATGCATTCACAAATCCACTAACTAGGTTTATAAAAATTATAATAGCAGGCTGAATACAAGATTCAGATTCATTGTGGTATTTGTTCTTGCTTCAAAACAGTAAATTAGTAGGTCAGTGAAAGGAAAGGTTAATATAAAGTTTTGATTACCTTATTGTCTAATAAAAGTAGTGTAGTTGATATACCTGTGTATGGCTAAAAATTATATAAACTGTGCAGGCCTTACAACTTTTTGGCTTTTGGCTTTTGACTTTCTTAAGTTTTATTTTGTTTGTTTGTCTTTATTAGGGTGGTATATCTAAACAGTCACATCAACATTGTAATAATATATAAGCAACATTTCAATGGCCTGCCATCATAACTGTTTTTATTTGTTTTCATATATAAACAAATAAACATCAATTCAACTTGTGTTTACCACTTCATTTTATCTGAGATATAAGAAGAAATATTCCAAAAGTATTTTTTATTTTTTCAGATATACTGGAAGGCCCTACAAATTTAGTTGCAACCCATTTTATATCCACTGCTACTCTCAAACAATCTAAGTACTATAAAGAGCATTTAGTTGTTTTCTGAATTATAGTAGAAATAGGATGACCAGACATGCCATTTTAAACAAGTCAGAAAACAAGGGTACTGTTCCATTTCAAATAGTACATATGGTCAGTCTAGTCTCATTGGGCTAAATCCAAGGTGTCAGTAAGTTGACCATATGTACAGTTTGTAATGAGGACAGTGCCATTGTTTTCTGTACCATTTAAAATGGTAGGTCTGTTCAGCCTAAGTAGAAAAAAAATACAATGATGACTAATAGTCTTTTATTACAGTAAATGCAAAATTAAAAAGGATTATATGAATAGTGTCTGAAGGCTTAACAAGGAAAATTGTAAGGCAATTAACCAGTGCAGTAGTTTTTTCCCTTTGCATCTTTAGCACAAACAAAAGAAGTAAACTAACAACCGCCCTAAGCAGATAATTGCATTGAGATCCTCTCTAAACACCACATTGCTCTCAATCCTCCCACTTTCTCCTCCCGCTCTCTCGCACACCTGCTTTGCATAAGAAATTCTCCCTCTGCTGATGTATCTACTGAAATACAAGAAGCATAAGATTATTTTCACAGCCCATGCTAAATAAAATCATGAAGATTTACAAGTATAAAACCTAGCAAAAGACTTTCCAAATACTGGAGTTTAGGAGAAGATTTTGGGTTGGAGGGTCCAGAGGGACCCTGGGGACATATAAAATATAATAGTTTAATAGACAGAGACTACTTCTGGGGAATTCTTTGTCAATTTAGTGAACATTTTTCATAAATGACAACTTTATTTTCTCAAATTATCCCAGTATGCCTCCCAATGAAAACCTGTATGATATTTGGGGCATTCTTCTTTTCTTTACATCCCTTATAATTTTCCTTAATTTCTGTGATGATTTACTGTCTTGAACTGCTTTCTTTGTTCTTTTCCTCCTATTTTTGTATCTGCTCCTATAGTTGATCCTGCATGTTGACTTAGTGTATTACTACATGATGGTATTGTTTCTCAGCTGCCATCATCTCTTTAACTTTTTTTTTTCTAATTTATGGAATCGTGTTTGGTCCTGGTTTTTATTTTCTCCTTGGCATAACTCCAGTGAATGTTCTTTGCTTATGATTTGGTTTTTCTTTTTTTCTGATATGTTTATAGATCCAGCCATATTTTTCTGAAGAAAGTGGGTTTCTCTGGTTGTTAAGATTCTGGTTCCCTTTAAAAGCAGTGCCATTATAGTAGAGAACTGGCTATTTCGTAACCGGCAGCCCTCTATTTCTATGCTATGGGTGACCATGGAAATGAACAGAACTGACGGTTGCTGTCTGTACTTTTCATAACAGATTCATTAAATTTCTAAATTCTTGCAAAAGGTATATTTTCAGCTCTTTAGATCAATTGCAAAGTTCTCTGTTTTCTGTCCTCAGAAGAACAGAATAGAGCACATCAAGTAGAGCTTAGCTGGTAGCATATTAAATGAGAAGATTTTGGTACTTATTTCATGAACTATACAATTGGGGGAGCTGTGTACCAGCCAAACAAACATTTATTGAGTGCTTCCTGTATGCACAAGAAGAGATAACTACGCAGTGTTGGGTATAATAGGCAAAGAAAAAGTTTTAGCACTCAAGGATTTTATATTGTAAGGGGAAGAAATAAAGAAATAAGCAGGTAACTAAGTTTTACTTCAGAGGGCAATAAGATACTTGGGAGAAAATAAAGCACTGTAAGCGTAATAGGGAAATCCTGAAACTAGAGAAAGTTTTGCTCTTTTATATAGGGTGGGTTGGGGAAGCTGGGATAGCGCAGCAAGTTTAGTGCTTGCTTTGCATCCCCAGGACTGAGGATTGAATCCCAGCCCTGGCCTGTGCTGACCCATATGCTGAACTGGGGTGTGCTTCCCATGAGGGAGTCCCCCCAGTTCAGTGCTCACCCCTCTGGTTCAGCCCCTGGTTTGAGGGGGTGTACCTCCCATGTGGGAGGCCCCCAGCCCAGTTTGGCCCTGTGTGCCTCCCACCCACCTATGTGGAATGAAACCATGTCGAAAACTGATGATGTACAACTATGGAGAGTGCTCTGGGCCCTCCCCTTTCTCTCTGTCTCTCTCTGCTCTGCCTCTGTAAAAAACAATAAATCTATATATGGTAGGCAGGAAGAACCTCAATAGATTGAAACTTAAGCACAGACTGAGAATAAATAAGGGAGTGAACCATATAAATAACTGGTAAAGACAGTTCGACTGGTAGTCTAAACACACATGGAAATTAACATCTTTATTTTCTTCCACATTTGGTGTATGTTTACTAGAATCCTGACCACAAATTTTATCATGGTATTCCTAGCCTTTTCTGACTTTTTCATTTAATTGATCCTTTCTTAGTAGCTGTCATGTTTTTCTACCTTTATATTATTTTAAATTAATACCATATTTATACTTCATTTTCAGTTACAAAATCTTATTATATAAGTGATGGTGGAAATTCTGATAAATTATAAGAGAGTTCCTAAAATACCACTAAAACAAATGTAATTATTATTTATGCTTTCTGTTATGGATCACGTTGTATCTTTCAAAGCAGTATGTGAAGTCTTAACTCTCAGCTCAGTATGTGACCTTACTGGGAAATAGGGTTATTGCTAATTTAATTAGCATGAGGCAGCTAGGGTGGGTGCTAATTCGATGTAATTGTGGTTTCTATTAAAAGAGTACATTCAGACATAGACAGAGGGAAGACAATGTGAAGTCACACTCCTGCAGGAAGAAGATGGCCATGTAACTGGACTGATGAATCTATAAGCCAAAATGCTGGTAATCACCAGAAACTAGGAGCAGCAAAAGAAGATCCTCCTCTAGAGCAGGGGTGGCCAACTTTTCTGTATATAAGATCTACTTTTTATCTTAAAAGTGTGTCACGATAGACTTGTTGTCATAGATGTAGTCTAAGGGGGAAGAAGAGGTGTGAAATGCATACTATGTTTATACACTGTGTTTCAGTATAAGGTGCATTCCAGCGAGGTATGGGTAGGTAAGTAAAATATATGTTCAAAACTATTTTTTATTTTTTAAATCACTTATTAAGTTTTCGAGATATAGGCTCATGAAGAAAATTAATTTCCAGACCCAACTTTTGATAGCAGCATTCCATACATGCGGTACCTAAAAAATTCGATTTTCCGACACTTTTTCAAGATAGATTTTTACTAACTTAAAATGCAATTTAATTTT
>PVKE010033861.1:0-17699 GCA_004027555.1 Craseonycteris thonglongyai | reverse complement strand
ACAAAGACACAGAGACCTATGGACTCACTCAATAGCTTGGTGATTGCCTGAGGGAAGGGGAGGAGCGGGGAGGGAGAGTGGGAGGGGAAGCGGGATAGGACACCAGCATTATGGACACACTCAATGGTTTGGTGCTTACCTGGAGAGGGGGGAGGAGGGGGGGACAGTTGTGGGGGGAGGTGGGAGTGGGCACTAGATATAAGGTGATAGAAGGGGAACTGATACTGAGTGATGGGCACATAATGCGATGCATGAATGATGTGATGTGGACTTGTACATCTGTAAACTATCTAATTGTTACCAACCAATGTAACCTCATCAAATTTAACAATAAATTAAAAAAAAAAAAAAGAACCCCCTTCCCCCCGGTCAATGGTGTCGCGCTTTACCAATGTTAAAATCTAGTCACCTTATATATAAAGATTGATAAATAGCTTAGAGACCAGTTATGCTCAAGATAATAAATTTGAATGCCATTACTCTGCAAAGTTATTGACTCCCTTTCCTAAATCTTACTACTTTTTGGAAGGTATGACATTTTTTGGCAGTAGCCAGGGCACAGAAAGAACAGTTGAGGTGTATCAAGCAGACATGATTGCTAGCAAACAAAGGCAATTCATAGAAACTATCCTAAATGGGGAACACACCCCAGTTCAGCATATGGGTCAGCATGGGCTGGGATTCGATCTTCTGTCCCTGGGGCTGCAAAGTGATTGCTTAACCCACTGAGCCATCCCAGCTTCCCCTGCTTCCATTTTTTAAATTAACAATGTATCATGACTATATCCTTGCAAATTTGTATATACAGATTTCTTTTATCCCAGATTTTATTATGCACATGTGCATAATATGTGCATGCATGCAATCTTACGTACATTAGATAATATAAATGCTTTTAATTTGTTATTTTTTTTCCTATGGCCCATGATTACAACTTGATTTGTACTCTTGTGCTTTTCTCTATATTCACATAATCATGTACAAACATATTACAATTATGTGTTCATATCAGGTTCTCCCACTTCCCTTCCTTTTTCTTTTCCCCTGCCTGCCTGCCTTGGTTTTGGTCATTATTTGCTTTACCAAATGGGGTCACCCTTCCCTGCTCTCTACCTCAGTAATACTTCCAGATCTCCAATAGTTCTAATCCAGTGGCTCTCAACCTTGGCTGTATATTAGAATCATTGGAGCCCCTTAGAATACTGTATTTGCCTGGGCTGCAGTATAGACTAGTTAAAGAAGAATCTCTGGGAGTGGAGCTTAGGCATAAGAAAGAATCTTTTGGAAGTTTCCAGCTGATTATAATATGCAGTCAAAGTTGAGAACCACTGCTCTAATTCAGTATTTCTTTATTTGGAAGAAAGGAGGAAAAGTTCATAATAGTCCATAATAAAGTATTTTACTCAGCCACGTCTCTATTATTGGATATTCACTTTATTTTAAGTCTGGTTTAAAAAAAAATTTTTTTTATTCTGCTGTAACAATACTTCTGTAAACAGCCACTAGAGAGATAAGTGTTTATATAGTTTTAATACCCATTGACAATTTATACAGACCCAGTTACAGTGATATAAACCTGACATTAACTCAGATTCTATCCCCTCCCTGCCAAGTGTTGCCAGTTAAAAGTACAAAAAGTTCTTTTTCTTTAAATTTTCTGGTTTAGGTATTTGACATTTTCCTATTAAGCTAAATTTAGTCTTCCCATGATCCAGCCATTGTGCTGTTAGGTATTTACCCAACTGATATAAAAACTTACGTCCACACAAAAATCTACACATGAATGTTTATAGCAGCTTTATTAAAAATTGCTCAAACTGAAAATACCCAAGATATCCTTCAACAGATGAATAAAAAACTGTGGTATATCCATGCAATGGAATGCTATTGAATAATAAAAAGGAAGGAACTATCAAACTATACAGGGACATGGATGAATCTTAAATGTATGTTGTTTGGTGAAAGTAGCTAGTTATAAAAGTCTACATACTGCATATTTCCAATTATGTGATGTTTTGGAAAAGACAAAACTATAGACAGTAATCATTTGTTGTCAGGGTTGGAGAGTGGTGGTATGTTCAACAGGTGAAGCACAGGATTTTTTAAAGCTGTTAAATTATTCTATGCATTTGTCAAAACCCATAGAACTTTACAACAGAGTGACTCTTAATGTATGTAAATTTTTAGAGGTTCCAGGATGGAATACAGAATATGAGAAGAGGATCTAACTGTATTACAAATGTACCAGAATGATGGATTCAATCGTAAATTACCAATAATATATTTTAATTCATTATAAAATATACAGAAGCAGTTATTTTCCTTTTCTTTTAAGAAATAAACTATGTTCTTTTTAGTTTCTTGAAGATAATAAAAAAGGGATGATAGTATCTATAATAATTAAGGCCAGAATTAAAATAAAAATAATTACACATTAAAAGAGGTCATCTAGGGGAAGCCGGGATGACTCAGTGGGTTAAGCTCTCACTTTGCAGCCCAGGGGACTGAGGATCCAATCCTGGCCCCAGCCCATGCGGACCCATATGCTGAACTGAGGTGTGCTTCCCATGAGAGAGGCCCCCAGTTTGGTTCTTGCCTCCCTGTTCAGCACCTGGCTCAAGGGGACATGCCTCCCATGTGGGATGCCCCCAGCCCAGTTTCTACCCTACTCGGCCCCCACCCACCTGTGTGGAACAAAACCATGTAGAAAACTGAAAACTGGCGATGTATAGCTATGGAGACTGCTCTGGGCCCTGCCCCTTCTCTCTGTCTCTATCGCTCTTTGTTCCTGTCAAAAACAATATAAAAATCTTATAATTTGCTATCTGTATGCATTATGAAAAGATTCCCACAATTAAGTTAATTAATACATCCATCACCTCACGTACTTAATATACAATTACATATTATCAACTGCAGTCACTATGTTCTTCTATATTTTTTTTTTTTTAAGATTTATTTTATTATTTGAGAGAAAGTAAGAGAGAGAGAGAGAATAGTCTCCATAGTTGTACATCATTAGTTGTGACGTGGTTTCATTCCACACAGGTGGATGTGGGGCTGCGCAGGGGTGGGAACTGAACCGGGGGCCTCCTGCATGGGAGGCAAGAACCTTCGCTGTTGAGTCTTCCTGGTAGTTACCAGTTGTACCACAGTTCAGCACATGGGTTTGCACAGACCAGGGCCAGTCAACCCTAGACCTAGCGATTGGGAGACAAGCACTCAACAGCTTGAGCTATCCCACCCCGCTCCCCTCCGCCCATGTTCTCTATTAGACCCTCAGACCTTATTCATCTTATAACGGAATGTTTGTACCTTTTACCAACCTCTCTTCATTTTCCCCATTTCCCAGATCCTGGCAACCTTCACTCTACTGCCTGTTTCTATGAGTTTGACTTTTTTTTTAAGAATCCACATATTGTGATACCATGCAGTATTTGTCTTTCCTTGAGTTATCTCACTTACTATAGTGCCCTCCAGTTTTCATCTATGTTGTTCCAAATGACAGCTGTTTTTTTTTTAAGTCTAAATAATATTTCATTGTGTGTGTGTGTGTGTGTGTGTGTGTCACATTTTCTTTATCCATTGACCCACTGACGGATTCTTAGGAGGTTGTTTCCATATCATGTCTATTGAGAACAATGCTGCAATGAACAAGAAAGTGCAGATATCACCCTGATACCCTGTTTTCATTTCCTTTGGATATGCAAGCCAGAAGTGGGATCACTGGATCATATGGTAGTTCTATTTTTAATTTTGTTAGAAACCACTGTATTATTTTCCATAGGGGTTGTACCATTTTATATTTTCATGAACAGTGTGTAGGGGTTCCCTTATCTCTACATCCACACCAGCATTTGCTGTCTCATGTCTCTTTGGTAATAGACATCCTAATAGGTGTGAGGTGACATCTCATTGTGGTTTTAATTTGCATTTCCTTGATGTTTTGTAATGTTGAGCATATTTTTCATGTACTTGTTGTTCATCTATGTATCTGCTTTGAAAAAATATCTATTTATGCCCATTGCTCATTGTTTTATTTGTTTGTATGCTTACTTGTTTGTTTTATTTTTTGCTATTGAATTGTATGAGTTTCTTGTATGTTTTGGAAATTAAACTCATAGAATATGTGCTTTGCAAAAAAAAAAAAAATCTTAAAAAAAAAAGAGGTCATCTATTTTATTTTCATGCCATTAGTACTGTATCACTGTAGAAGACTGTCAAAGCTTACTTTAAAAACTCAAAAAATGGTGACCTAACAGCTACTGTATTTTGGTATTAGGATTTCCTTGAAATTTTCTAAGTTATTATACCAAGACATAAAAAAAGGGAAAGCTGTCTTTGTACATGAGGTTATGAAATTCTAATTCTTTTGCACTTAAGGTGAGATTGAATTGTTTCATGCCAGTTAAAGTTAGGTATTTCTCTATTCTCCTTTGAACTTCAGAGTAATCAACTGATCTCCTCTTTTCTGTACTAAAATTTTCTTCCTAAAACAGTAATCACATGTCAAATCTTAATGGCCTTTGGGACTTGCTTTTGAAATCTTTTCATTTTTACCCATTAATCTTATTTTCATAAACACTGAACTTTCTGGTTCTGATTCTATTCATATGTTATTGTTTTTTTCTCTGATTTATTTGTTGTCTTTTTTGTTTACATTAATGCTAGGCATTATTTAAAGTTCTATTTTAGATTTCTGTCCCTTTTCCTCTCAATAGCTCTTATATAATAACCATCAGCTATATTTATGTGTATGAATTCTTGTTAAAACATACCTAACTTAACATTTCTCTTTTTCTATTTTTCTCATGTATTTTCACATATTATTTTTCATCCTTTAAACAAATTATAAATCACTCTTACTTCCCTGGTCTTCCCTGTCCCCTCTACCCATTTCTTTGTCACGAGGACAATATCACTGATTTTCATGAATTTAAGAGAAGAGTTTATCTAAAAATATTATTGACTCAATATTTTATTTCTTGCTGTTAATTATATATCACCAGAGGATTACTGTTATTTTCTATAGTAGTTCTGCTTTATTTTAATATATATAGTTTTATCTAAATTATTTTCCTACCTAAATAAATATTGATAATTATTGCTAAGACATAATTACTAGAATTGAAAGTAAAAGAGAAATAGTTTGTTTCTCTCTTATCTTTTAGTAAATATTGCTGTTTCTAAGAGCTGTGATGTTACTGTAAATTTCCATTCTGTGGTACCTCCAAGAAAATGAAAACAAAAATTTCCACATTATTTCCTTAAATTACATTGTTTTAAATAAGGGGTTTTTTTTAATAATACAAATCTTTGCCTTCATTCTTTCATTTTAATTTTAAATGAGAAGGATACAATATCAGAAATTGTTTAACCATGTATTGAAGTCTTTTTCAGTATATCAACTCTGCATTTTTTTCTTTTGCTGGGTAAACATTTTATTTTAGCAAGGTAATTTTTAAAATAATTTTATTACTATGTTAACATTATTGGTATTGAAGCTCAGAAATATTCAAACTTAATATTTTTTTTTACATTTTCATTGAAGAGAGATTTTTCTTTCCAGATTCTCCTGAGAATGATATGCCTATGGAGATCACTGCAGAGGAACCACAAGTTTCCGAGGCAGTGTATGATTGTGTTATTTGTGGACAGAGTGGCCCCTCCTCTGAAGACCGGCCTACAGGATTGGTTGTACTGTTACAAGCGTCCTCAGGTAAAATCAACATAGTTCTTCAGTGGGAACATTTCAGAGACAAAGTATATACAACAGATTAATAAGTACATATATTGAATGAAAGTTATTTTTGTCTAGATATAACTGTAGGTCTATATAGGAAGAATCAAGTTAGATCTGTATAGCAAAGCTTATTAATCTGGTTTTATCTCACTTTTTTTGGACATGACTGTTGAAAGAAGCCCTTAACAGAGAGAACTGTTCATATGTTACACGGTGTTTTATCTTACAATATGATGGTATATCACTAATGGTAGGTGATCAATAACTGAATTCAGTGTTATTGGCCATTTAATTGTTCTAAAATCTGGAAGCATTTTAAGCCCAGAAATATTGTCAGCTTAAATACTTTACCTATATAAGGCATATTTAGGTAGTGATGCCCTTATATCTTGAGCTACTAGAAGCAGTCTTTTTTTTTTTTTAAGGGAAACATTTTAGATATTTATTAAGAGTACAAATCATAGCAAAGATGCCATCAGTCCCATCCTATGAATGTTTACCACCTCCCCCCAATGGCACAGAAATATGATTTTATTTAGCTCAGGTGTTTGTGGGTTGGCTGATAACCAGATGATTTAGTCTGGCTTCTTCACATTCTTTTTGGTTGGAATAGCTCTGTTCCTTGAATTTCTCATCCTCCTCCTGGGACCAGAGGTCTAGGCACGTCCAACGGTGGTGATAGCGCAAGTACCACAGAACAAGCAGCATCACACAAGGCCGCTTAAGGCCTGGGCTCAGAGCTAATAATATGCTGCACCTGCTTAGAAGCAGTCATTCTTTTTAAAGATTTATTTTTATTGTTTTTGACAGAGAGAGAGAGAGATACAGAGACAGAGACAGAGAGAAGGGGGAGAGCCCAGAGCAGTCTCCATAGTTGTACATCATTAGTTTTTCCACATAGTTTCATTCCACAGGTGGGTGAGGGGCTGCACAGGGCAGGAACTAGGCCAGGGTCTCACCCCGGTGAGAACTAAACTGGGGGCACTCCCAGTTCAGCATATGGGTCTGCATGGGCCAGGGCCGGGATTCAATCCTCGGTCCCCGGGGCTGCAAAGTGAGCTCTTAACCCACTGAGCCATCCGGCTTCCCCTAGATGCAGTCATTCTTGAAACAACCTACTAAATGGATATGTTTGCCAATCTAGTTAACAACAACAACAACAACAAATTCCTTTTTAATTTGAAGGATTTGTGTGAATGTTCTCATCCTGTCCTATGCTGAAGTATTTTGAGGTAGGCTTAAGGTTAGGGTCAGAAGATTTAACAGTTATAAACATACACATACCAAACAGCAGAAACCCAAAATATATGAAGAGGAAATTGACAAAATTAGGGGGAGAAATAGTTTTACACTAATAGTTAGAAAATTCAGTGCCCCAATCTCAATAATGGATAGAACAGGTAGAGGGGTAAAAAAAAGAAATAAAATACTTGAGCAGCACTCTTAAAACCTAAAGAAACTTATATAAAACACTATCCCACAATATTAGAATACACATATTTTTCTCAGTGGTACATGAAACAAGTCTCAATATGTTTAAAAAGGTTGAAATAATCCAAATATCTTTTTCTGCCATGAGAAATGAAATTAGAAATCCATAACAGAAAAAAACAAAACAAAAAACCCCAAAACTGGAAAATTCACAAAGATGTGGAAATTAGCTAACACATTCTTAAACAACCCGTGGGTTAAAGAAGAAATTACAAATTAATATAGAAGATACTTTGAAATAATGCATACCAAAACTTATGCAGTGCAGTAAAAACAGAAGGAAATTTATAGCTGCAAATGCTTACATTGAAAAAGAAGACCTCATTCAATAACCTAACTTTATACTTTTAGGACCTGGAAAAATAAGAGCAACCTATACGTAAAGCTAGCTAATGGAAAGAAGAATTAGAGCAGAGATAAATGAAATAGAGAAAAGGAAAACAATAGAGAGAATCAGAAAGGCCAAAAGTTGCTTCCTTGAAAATGCCATCAAAATTGACAAAAGTTTTTGGGCTAGACTGACCAAGAAAAAAAGAATACACAAATAACTAAAATTGGAACTGAAAGTGGGGACATCACTATAGACAGTACAGAAATAAAAATACTTTAAGAAAATACTATGAAAAATTTTATGTCAACAAATTTGATGTCCTAAATCAGTAGTGTCCAACCGTTTGACTTTTCTGGGCCACATTGGAAGAATTGTCTTGGGTAAGGGAAGTAAAAACAAAAATAAATAAATGGGACTATATCAAATTAAAAAGCTTCTGCACAGCAAAGCAAAGAGACAACCAAGCGAATGGGAGAAAATATTTGCAAACAACACCTCTATAAGGGGCTATTATCTAAAATATACAAAGAACTCATAGAACGCAATACCAAAAAAATAAATAGTCCAATTAAAAAATAGGCAGAAGATCTGAACAGACACCTGACACATGATGACATACAAAATGGCCAACAGACACATGAAAATTTGCTCAACTTCATTAGTTATTAGGGAAATGCAAGTCAAAACCACAATGAGATACCACCTCACACCTGCTAGAATGTCAATTATCAAAAAGAAAAGGAACAAGTGCTAGAGAGGCTGTGGAGAAAAAGGAACCCTCATACGCTGCTGCTGGGAATGCAAGTTAGTACCACCACTATGGAGGACAGTGTGGAAGTTCCTTAGAAAACTGAGAATGCAGCTATCCTATGACCCAACAATCCCCTTCTGGGTATTTACCCCCAAAATCTGAAAATCTTAGTCCACAAAGATATGTATACCCCAAACGTTCATTGCAGTGCTGTTCACGGTGGCCTAGTCATGGATGCAAACACCCCAAGTGCCCTTTGATAGATGATTGGATAAAGAAGCTGTGGTTACATATACACAATGGAATATCAGCTGTAAGAAAAGATGAAATATTCCCATTTGCGACAAAATGACGGACCTTGAGATCGTCATGCAAAGTGAAATAAACGAGACAGAAAAAAACCAAGAACCATATGACTTCACTCATTTATGGAATATAAAGCTGAAAGCAATGAAGAAACAAAAAATGATGGACATAGTTAATAGTTTAGTGGGTACCTGGGGATGAGGGAGGTAGAGGGTGGAAAAGGAGGAATGGGGAGCCAGATACATGGTGATGGAAGGTGTATTGACTCTGGGTGGTGAACACATGATGCAACATATAGATGAAGCACTATAGAATTGTATACCTGGAACCTATGTAGTTTTTACTAACCAATGTCACCCCAATAAATTTAACAACAACAACAAAATCCAGTAGAAACAGTGGTAAAAGATAGAAACAAAAAATTATAGACTAAAACGAGAAGCCTGCATTTCTGAAAAATGTAAGTTTTATTTTAAAATAAATAGTTAAAAATAAAAACAATGAAACCTAAAAAAGTAAAATAAAATAAAAGGATTGTCTTGGGCCATACACTAACTATAGCCGATAAGTTAAAAAACATCGCAAAAAAAAAAAAAAGAAATCAGTGTTTTAAGAAAGTTTATGAATTTGTGTTGGGCCACTGTCAAAGCCATCCTGGTCCTACTGGTTGGACAGGCTTGTATTAGATGACATGGATAAATTCTTTTTTTTTTTTCCTAAATATTTTTATTTATTTATTTATTTTTGACAGAGAGAGAGAGAGAGAGAGAGAGAGAGAGAGAGAGAGAGAGAGAGAGAGATACAGAGACAGAGAGATAACTGAACTGGGGGAGCTCCCAGTTTAGCACATGGTTCCGCACGGGCCGGGGCCGGGATTTGATCCCCGGTCCCCAGTGCTACAAAGTGAGCACTTAACCCACTGAGCCATCCCGGCTTCCCCATTTTTTTTTTTTTTTTGCTAATCAAATGCGAGCCTTTATTGGGGGTGGGGGGGGCTCCCGGGAGACATCCTTCGGTCCGAGGAAAAAGGTGGGGGCCGAAGAATACGCCTGTAAATTCTTAAAAACAAAATACCAAAACTGAGTCAAGAAGTAATAGTAAATTTGAACAGACCTCAAAGTTAAGAGATTGAGTCAGTAATCAGAAGCATCTCAACAAAAAAAAGTTCAAGTGGGGAAGCCAGGATGGCTCAGTGGGTTGAGCCCTCGCTTTGCAGCCCCGGGGACTGAGTATCGAATCCTGGCCCTGGCCCGTGCAGTCCCATATGCTGAACTGGGGAGTGCCCCCAGTTCAGTTCTCACCGGGGTGAGACCCTGGCCCAGTTCCCCATATCCACCTGTGGAATGAAACTATGTGGAAAAACCAATGATGTGCAATTGTGGAGACTGCTCTGGGCCCTCCAGAAAGAGGAGGGAACACTTCTTAACTCATTCTGTGAGTCCAGCATTACCCTGATACAAAAGCCAGATAAAGACATCACAAAATCCTAGCAAATGAAATCCAACATCGGGGATTGTACATCATGTCTAATTATATTTTAGTTGCCAGTATTTACCTGCTCTGTCTCTTCGTGTTGCTGCTGCTATAATCTCTCCAAAACTGGGGTCCACAATGATATTTCTGATATTTCCTTCCCATCCCCTAAGCATGGTGCTTCCCATGCTTACTGAGCTTTATGTAATATATGGCACTGTATATTTATATTCCTACTCCCTTTTTTGTGCTTTGAAGTTTCACAATGATAAAACCTTAGTACCGGTATTTGTTTTTTTCTCTTTTGCCATATACAGTACCTCTTTTCCTAACTTCTCATTTTGAAAAGTTTTATATTTACAGAAAAGTTGAATACCCTTTACCTACACTTACCAATAGTTAACACCATATTTATTGTTCTCTTATCTACACACACACACACTCTCTCTCTCTTAAGAAGAAAATGGCAGACTTTATGACATTTTATCCCATAGTATCATTATCATACCTATGAAATTCAATATCAATAACATCTAATATTCTGTGTTCAAATTCTCTCAACTGTCCCAATAATATTTTTATAACAATCTTCCCTCCCCCCCCAATACAAGAGCCAAGCAGAGATGTAATTGTCATTTCTTATTAGTCTCCTTTAATCTAAAACAGTTTCTCCAGTCACTTTAGAATATTTTGAAGCGTCTAGGTCAGTTCTGTAGAATGAAGCTCATAGCGGCAACTTGTCCCATTATTAGTGATGCTAGTGAAGTTTGATCACTTGGTTAAAGTGGTAGATAATCTATAAGATGATACATTGTAACAGTTTTTCTTTTTTCTTGATGTTGCTTGTCTAAATCAGTGAATGTGTTATCTATTGCCATTATTCTTTTCAATACCAAGATTTCTCAAATTTGGCCAGTCAGAGGAACTCCTTTAGGTTTTCATGACCTGGCTTCTCAGTGTTTGAATTACCTCTTGCTCTTTATTACACACATTCCAGGCTCACCTTGCACTTTTCCCCAACCCTGAACTCAGGTTATTCTCCAAGGATCTCTACTTCCTTGTCGTAAGAAATATTATATTTAGAAATTAAGTTTATTAATACTGGAGAGTCAGAACTTCTAGGCTTTTTCAGTGGTCAGATTTGGGAAACCATCCACACTCCCATCAGTCAGTCCATTCATCAATTGATCCATCTAGTTATCCCTTTGTCCATCCATCCATCCATCCATGCGTGCATCCATCCAGTTCATACTCATATTTTAGTGTTATTTTAAAAAATAAATATTGGTGCTAAGTGAAGTAAGTCAGACTGGGAAAGACAAATATTATATGATCTCACTTATATGTGGAATCTAAAGAACAAAATAGACTAACAAAACTGGACTGACCAATAGATACAGAGAAAACAAACTGATGGTTCTTAGATGGGAGGTGGAGTTGGGTGCCTGGGTGAGAAAGGTGAAGGGATTAAGAAGTACAAATTGGTGGTTATAAAAGAGTCACGGGGATGTAAAGTACAGTATGGGAAATATAACCAATAATAATGTAAAAGCTATGTAGTGTCAGATGGGGACTAGACTTATGGAGGAATCACTGCATAAGTTGTATAAATGTCTAACCACTACACTATATACCTGAAACTAATATAAAATAATATCAAATGTCAACTATATTTTAAAAAATAGTCACAGCAATATATATTATAGTGCAGTATAGGGAATATAGTTAGTGATATTCTAATAACTGTGTACAGGGTCAGATGGGTAATAGACTTATTCTTAACACTGTGAGTTATATAAATGTCTAATCACTATGTTGTTTTGTATACCTGGAACTGATAAAAAATAAATAAAAATAAATATTGGCACATTTGAAGCTTCATTTATTCTGTAGAAGAAAACTAGAATACCACAATTTTAGGTCTTTAAAAATATTCTAATAGTGAAAAAATTAGTGTAGCTGGTGGTAAATAACTCAGCTTTTCTTGGTGAATCAGGTCTATAGATTAGATTGGTTATTTAACAAGCTCTTATCTCTGTTAATACAGTTTTGGGGCAGTGCCGTGACAACGTTGAACCAAAAAAGTTGCCTATCACAGAGGAGGAACAGATTTACCCTTGGGATACATGTGCAGCAGTTCATGATGTGAGGCTTTCATTATTACAGCGTTATTTTAAGGATGTAAGTACCCTTGTTATAAAATAGTGTTTTTGTCTTCAAAGTTGATAGTTATTTTCCTTCAGAGTTTTATTTGATATTTTTTCTTCTACCAAATGTCATTCTAATTTGGAAACTGGAAATTTATTACGAAAAAAATCAATATGTGGATAGTAAAGAAATGGAAATCTGTTAATAAGTAAACATTTCAAGATATAAATGCTATACCTTTGTTTTAAATGTTGTTTATTGTGCAATAAATATTAACTCAGTAAAAAGTTTTAGATAAGGCTTGAATATTTTATGAAAATTTTTGCCTCCTTTTACTTTTATTTAAAGATATATAATAAAATCTTATTATACTTTTAAAATGTAATGTAGGGGCAGGTTTAATTCATGGCTTCTGTGATTTCTTGTGAACTTCGTAGATTTTTTTTCAGCTCTTTGCACCTAGGGGCTCTAGTGCTCAGATGTCATAAGTCTTAGAAGATCAGATTTATTTACTTATTCATTTGCTCATTCATTTAGCAACAGTATTATTAATTTTTTAAATAAGTTTTCTGTATCAGTTTTTTATGTTTCCTGAGTGTCATATCAAATGGGGTTTCCTTTCACCCATTGTGTTTTGGATGTTGTATCTTGAATTAAGTAAACATAATAATTTAATTTACTTAAAATGAAGCATTGTTTTAAGTTAACTTTATGAGATTATCATCTTGTTAGATTTCCTTTTTTGTGTGTGCCTGTAATGTACTGGGTTAAATGGAAGAAACTGGTAGGATAGTTAGAAGACAGAATACTTAATTAGAATAAGTAGTAATTGACCTAGTGATAAGAGTCCTAGTGGAGTGTGGTTCAGTGGGCTGGACTGAGGAGAAAAGTTTTTGGTGGATTCTGGAGAAGACGATGGCTCTAATTAGACAGGTGTTATGTAGCATAAAAAGAATCCCAAACTAGACAAACTGGGGTTTGGTCCTGATTCTGCCATTTCTTAATAATTTGAGCTTAATCAAATAAACACTCTTTTTTTTTTAAAGATTTATTTTTATTGTTTTTTGACAGAGAGAGAGAGAGACAAACAAAGAGAGACAGAGAGAAGGCGGAGGGCCCAGAACAGTCTCCACAATTGACATTAGTTTTTCCATATAGTTTCACTCCACAGGTGGACATGGGACCATGCAGGGCAGGAACTGGGCTGGGAGCCTCCCGCATAGGCCCCGGCAAGAACTGAACTGGGGGCACACCCCAGTTCAGCATATGGGTCTGCCTGGGCCAGGGCTGGGATTTGATCCTTGGGCCCTGGGGCTGCAGCGAGCACTTAACCCACTGAGCCATCCCAGCTTCCCTGTAAAGGGGTGTTTTTAATATTCAAGCTAGCCTATCTAGGAGGGGTCAGGTATTAGGCTTTTATAAGGTAGGTTGATTAGGCAATGAGGACCATGCTTCCATATACTAGTATCAGAGGCTTTAAAATGAAATTATTATTATTTGGAAAAAGAAGCCTGTGTGTATGTGTGTACATACTTATATGCATACACACACATTAACTTTTTTATTACTTTTTGTTTCTTGAGAATTTTTTTCAGTGTATAGATATTACTTCATTAATCAGAGACTGATAAATATCTTTATTTTGAAGAAAATGATGAAATTGTGCTAAGTTCTGTTTTTGTAGAAATTTACTACCACCTTTATTTAGATTTTATTTTCTTGCCATAATCCTGGTTTTAATTTTATCAGTAAATAAGTAGTGATGAATCCTAAAGCCAAACAGAAAAGAAAAATGACTTGATTCAATCAAAATATAATCCAGACTTAAGAGCAAAATCATTTTGAGGGTAGGGGAGATCAGTAAAGGAGAGAAAAAGTGAGGTAGCTCTTTCTTGCAGCCAGAAAACATACTCGTTTCTAGGAAGAACATTATTTTTTTATAAAAAGGCTCTGAGCTGAAATCTTAATTGGATTGAATCTCTGTTGTGTTTCTTAGTGATTGTGAGATTTTATTCCTATATTAATACTTTTGTGTACTTTCATAATGGTTATTTTATATATATACGTATGATGTACTCCCTGGACTGTGCCTCTGTAAGTCCTCTGAAGGGTTAGCACATGTTGTGTGTATTGTAGGTACTTATTGGATTTCTTACTCAATTACACTAGCAAAGAGTACCAGAATTGGTAACTATGGACGGTATAGAGGACAAGAGTTACTAACAATGGACACTGATACTGACTGTAGAATAAAACTGTAGTTTCTGCTCTCTTCTGATCTAATGAATACATTTTATGGGTAGATAGGTAGAATTTTAGTCATGTCAGACAGTCCAGTTACTGTTGAAACTGCAAGAGTTATATATGAGAGATAAGACACAGTAGGGGAAGAACCTGAACTTTGAAGTCAGATAGGCTTAGGTTTGAATTTGGGCTCTACCCCTCATAACTGAGTAATCTTGGCAAACTTTTCATTTCTTTTTTGTAAAAAGGGATAACACCACTTACTGTGTGATGTTTTAATAAATATAGAGGTTATGAAGATTCAGTGTTAAACATTTAGCACAGTGGTGGGAACACCATTGGTCCTTCCAAACTATTAGTCTCATTAATAAATGTTTTCCTGCCTTTTTCACTCTAGCAGATTCAGATAAGACATCTAACAGTTACATTAACAAGTGACTTATTATTTTCAGTTTTAAAAGCTAACTGCTTTTATTAAAGAAAAAAGATTAATCACAATTTTATAATACATTGCCAAAGAGAGCAGCTTGTTTATTAGCTGACTACTAACCATTCTAAAATGGTCTAATCTGTGTCTACTTCAAGTGGCTCCAAATCATAAAACAGAGATGAGCAGGTCAGTCTCCTGTTGTTTTTCTGATTTGTAACAGTAGAAAGTAGCTTACTTGCTGTGAGTATTTGATTTGTGCTGTTATACATATTTAAATCTGCTGGGGAGGCATTTTGGACTGTAATATTTCTAATTTTTAGATGCTCGTGAAGAGTTTAGATTTACTATTGGAACTTGTTTACTATTGTTTAAAGATAATTTGGTCATTTTACATTTTAATGTATAAATTTCTTTCCATTATAAAAATAAATTTAGAGGCTTACTCAGTTTTTTTTGGTTCTCAAATCTTTCATTGGCTGCTTTTGCTCATGTTAGTCCTTATGCCTAATAATTGCTCTGGCTTGCCATCTATTTAGAGGGTGACCTCAATTTCAAGCCCAAGTGCTGTTTGACAGAGACCAAATGGAAACCCAAAGAAAATTATTTTCGGAGGAAAAGTCTAAATCTGTTTATAGGTTTAAGAGAAGGAACTCACAGAGAAGAAGTTGAAGATGTAAGAGAAAGAGGAGATAGAAGAATTAATTTTTAAAACAAATTTCAAATGAGTATATATATAGTTGGCCTATATAATTTGTTTCCCTTCTTTATTGTATATTGTATTAAACACTTGTAAACGTTAATGCACTTTTTTTGGTTATTCTTAAAACTATATTTTGAAGAGATAATTGGAGGATGCATCATGGACGAAGAAATCAGATTCAAGAAGATCAATTAAGAAACTTTAAATATAAGAACTCCCTCCCCCACAACAAATGATACTTGAATGTTACTGTGATAATGAAGAGAAGAGGTCAAAAATTATGAATTATTTTTAAAGATTTATTTTATTGTTTATGACAGAGAGAGAGAGAGAGAGAGAGAAACAGAGACAGAGGGCAGGAGGTGGGGGGGGGGGGGGGGGGTGCGGGGAGAGGAGTTTCCATGTTGCACGTCTTTGGTTTTCTACATAGTTTTATTCCATAGGTGCGCACAGGGCTGGGCAGGGCTCTAACCTCCTGGCCTGGGTCCTCCGGCATGGAGCTCTCCCCAGTGAGAACTGAACTGGGGGCACACCCAGTTCAGCATAAGGGGCTACACAGGCTGGGGCTGGGATTCGATCCTTGGACCCCACAGCTGCAAGATGAGTGCTCAACCCACTGAGCCATCCCGACATAACCTAGGAGTTTTTTTATTAGAATTCATATGGTTTGAAAATTTACCAGTAAACTGTGGTGTGAAGGAAAGGGTATGATATAGAATAACTCACAGCTTTCTTTTTTGCTGACTGAATAGATAGTGGAGTTTTTAAACCAAGAGGAAAAGTAAGAGTCATGGAGAAAATGACAAGTTTTTGATGCATTGATTTTGTTATCTGAGGACATCAGACTAGAGATTTCTGGCATCTAAATTTTTGTAACTGTCATCAGGCAAGAGATCCAGGCTTGGAGGGTATTTAGATTAAATTGCTAAGGGTTCTGAATAGTTTTAATGAGAAGAGCGTAACACAGAATAGAATCTTTTTTTTTTTTATTTTGAACTGAACTGGGGGCCTCACTGCATTCGAGAATCACACCCCAGCATGTGGGTCTGCCTGGGCCGGAGCTGGGATTCGATCCTCGGTCCTTGGTGCTTCAAAGCGAGCGCTTAACCAGCTGAGCCATCCCGGCTTTCCCAGAATAGAATCTTGAGGAATATAAACATTGAAGGGGCAGGCAAAAAAAAAAGAAGTCTTAAATGAGGTCTAAACTAAATGATTAAAGAGGTGAGACAAAAAGAAAAAGAGAGTCATATTATGAAAGACAGGGTAGTAGGTACTTTAAGAAAGAAGTTGTTAATATTGGATATCACAGACCAAATACCATATAAAACAGGTAAAATAATCAATAGTGGTATAGTTTACCCTGAATTTTAGTGTATTATTGAGAGCTTGTATTTTATGGGGTGAAGAAAGGCTAATTCATAATTATTCTCTTTCAATATGAGCATAGATATGTACTTAGAAGGTAAAACTTTATGATGTTTCTAATTTAAAGATATTGCCTTCAGACTATTAAGTCAGGTATTAATTTATGTCCAAAAATATAAAGTTTACCTTAGTATAACAATATGAAATCATTCAGAGGTTTATGTGGATATATTTAGATATGCAGATATATTTATATTTACTTAAAATTAATTGTTTTTTTGTTTTTTTTTTAAGAGTTCTTGTCTCTTGGCAGTATCAATTGGCTGGGAAGGAGGTGTTTATGTACAAACCTGTGGCCACACATTACATATAGATTGTCATAAATCTTACATGGAATCATTACGGGTAAGTTAATTGAATAATTTTTAAAGTAGTGTGTATCTTTTCCAGTATTAAATATTTTTTACAGCATATGTATCTCAGTTCATCTTAGGTGATTTTGATCATCCCTTGAACTATCTGACCACAGTTATTTCTCTTCAACATTAGGAATTTCATTTTTTTGCTCCACCATAGCAGCTAATTTCCATTGATCTTTTTTTTTTTTTAAAGAATAGTTGGAGTGAGTCTTTTTTTTTTACATTATTAGTTTTTATTTATTTATTTATTTTTGACAGAGGAAAGAGAGAGAGAGAGAGAGAGAGAGAGAGAGAGAGA
>PVKE010033859.1:0-17694 GCA_004027555.1 Craseonycteris thonglongyai | reverse complement strand
TTACCTTTTAAATTAATGAAACAATATGATTCCTCCCAGTCTGTGTTAAAATGATAGGTTCGTTTTCTCTTATTTGGTCCACTCATTTTAGGACTAAAAAAATAAAAATAAAAATAGTTATAGAACTACAATATCATATCAAATTGCCACCATAATAATAGATTACCTACCTCGCTTTTAGTTCATTTAAAATCGAATATATCAAAACACTGTGATCCTAGCTAACCATCACGACCCGCTCAGTCCAGCAACCGCAATCAAAATGGCAACTTCGCATTTCCCGGTTGGGTGGAGGAGAGTTTAAAGAGTGCAGCGGCTAAACAAGACGCGATGTGTACAAAGGCTTCAGCTAGGGAAATACTTATACATACGATATCGCAAACATACCAACGAATAGAATAAACCTGTGTAGATACTCAAACAATATTTTAAAATTCTAACAAATGTATAAAAATAAATTATAGTTTTACTTAGTGTTTATGAAAAACTTCTGATGCAGTCAAATAATGGCGGGTGCACACAAATTGGGCCGCGGATGCCATGGCACCCGCGGGCATGGGGTTGGGAATCCCTGCCATACACAGGTATTATTGTACAATATTATTGACTGTATTCTCTATGATGCAGGTATCATGTTCTTAACTTCTATAGTTTAAGCATTCTCTTTTTTAAGTAACACCATGGTGAGTATCTTTATAGCTACTTTTTTAATTCACATCCTTATTCCCCAAGTATGAATTTTTTGAAGCAGAATGGCTATGGATACAGTTTTGAGACTCATAAAAGTAATCAGTTGCCCCCAGAATGCTTCCCTCACTTGCATCTCTACCAGAAGTGTTTGAGATGTTTTCCAAAATACTTGTCTATACTGCCTACCAGTAGAATTGATGGTATTTTGTTTTTGCAGTTTGGTAGTCAAAAGAATAATTTTAAAAAGTCATTTTATTTATTTTTTGATAGAATATTTTACATAATTTACATTTCAGAAAAAATGGTTTCTTGTAAAATGAGTAAAGTTAAACAAATTACACTTTTGTGATTTTTCTGTTATTCTGAATGCATGGCTAAGTGAAAAGTCTTTAGTATTTGTTCAACTGAAGCATTTACTTGATATCAGATGTTTTATTTCAATACTTGACACTCGTACCATCATATTTTATTAGCTTTGTCAATTATTATATAGGTACCTTTAGTCACATGGCCCTTCACACTTTCCAAATGCTTTTATGTATATTATTCAACAGATAGGGTAAATGAAATTTAAGAAAATTTGATTAACATAGTTAGGTTTTAGCTTTTAATATGCAAGAATTCTCCAGAGCACCAGGTTATTTTTATAAATTGGTATAGATCTCAGGAGAATAAATTCATAAGTGTTTCCTAATTGCTTGGGTTTCAGAAGCAACTCCAAAGAGGATAGATTTCCATGGGCTCAGAGGATGTGAAGACTCCTGTAGGAAATAGCCTTCTCCTTTTCTAAAGTGTGTCCACGTGCATAGCACTTACAAAGACTCTACCAAGGATCTGTACTTGGTGGGGCCTGAGAGCAGAATTTAGGGGTGGACTGTGTATGTTTCTGTATGGGGGTTTGTGTATAGGAGTTTATCACAGAAAGAAAGAAGGATATTAAGAAACAAGATAGTCCTGGGAAGGACTTTTTTTCCATTGCATCTCACAGTATCATGTGGTAAACACTAGGTAAACATGCAGTTGATTGAGTGAGGTTGATTGGAAAATAATCAGAATAATGCTCAAGCTTGAGCATCCTAGGACAAGTTCAAATTCTAAGAGCTCTTTTTAAATTCTCAAAATATTCTTCCTTCCCTCAACAAATATATTTCATATAACTGTGGCATTCTATTTAGCAGGAGACTTGGGTCACCAGGGTTTTAGTCCATTCTCTGATGCCAATGAATTGCATAACAAAAACACTTAGCTTCCTGGGATGCTAGTTTCCTTAATGTCAAAAGGAAAATCTTTATGAGGCTAAAGTGAGATGATGAATAGAAAAGACATGGTGAAAACATGATCTATTAATTTAGAAGAGTAGTGACAGGAGATGAGGCAAACCAAAGCTGGGCTGTTGGAGCATCAGAAATCTGACAAGTCCTGCCCTAAACCAGGCAATCCCAGGAGAACAGGTTTTATCCATTTCTTTAAATAAAACTAGAGGTATAGCATCTATACTGGTAATGAGTTTCATATCCTCAAGTGAAGTTCCTTTCTTATCCCAATGTTAGCACAAATGGAAAACATCTATTTGCTGCCTATATAAACTATTTTCTTGATCTTAAAGAAATTTTCAGGCAAGTGAAGGTGTCACCTTCAGTAATTTGGGTATAGATGATCTCTATAATTTAGCTTGCAGAGGTGATTTGAATGTTTGCAAAAATGTGTTGTTGTTTTTTTAATTCAAAGGAATTATAGTGCTATATTTTAAAATAGAAACCATTCTTACAAATTTAATTTCAAAATATTTACTTCCCAGAACCAGGGTGAAGTCTCTGGAGAACCACTACTAGTTATTAGCTCATTCCTTTCAAATGCACTGGACCGAGTCTACTACTTTGCCATCATGATTCTGAAACACAAAATTTCATCTTTGGTTGAAACATTTCCAAGCAAGGCCATGTGCAATTCTCCTCGTTGATCATTTACCTCTTGGAGCATGTCCTGGTGCAGTTCATGAAAATGGTGAAAACATGTCTCAGGAGTCTTGGTGGGTAGATCTAGCCTCTCAGCAGAGCCTGGCATTTGCAGAAGATCAGTAATGGGAGGAACAAGAGCAATCAGGATGACTCTAATGAAGGCTTGGATCCCACCCTTGGACAGGCTTGCACTACTGTTAGGATGGAAGGAAAGAGACCTTGTTGAAACTAAGTGCAGGCAGCCAGAGTCTGCCAGGAAATTGTGGGCTCTGAGGAGTGTACTGGGCTCACACAGGGCTAGAGACAAAGAGGACAAAGTTGAGGTGGCGCTGAGCTGACTCAGGAGCAAGCAGGTCAAAGGCAGAGTTGCCACTTCTGCATGTCATTTACCTGCTAAACTTCTCTCAGAACAGACTTCTGGTCTCTAAAGTATGAGTTGATTCTGATCTGTCATGGACATGTGTGGAAACTGTATGGTGGCACCTAGAGTGGCAGAAGTCACATTACAGACAAAATCAAGACAGGGAGAAGCATTGCAAAGACTTTGAGGTCATATAGTCTAAAGTCCTGGTTTGATCATACCCCACTGCTGTGACTGTGGGCCAATTATTAAACTGTTCCTGTGTCTCAGTTTTATCTTACACAAAATGGAATAATAATAGCACCATCCCCAAATGGTTATTGTGAAGATGAAATATAATGCCCACGCAGTGTTTAGTAAGTCTAAATATTATCTATTGATTATTATTCTTTGGTCAACTAACTCATCACCAGAGAAAAAAAATGCATCCTGCCTTCAAGACAGCCTCCTCTCTCCCTTCCTCAGCTTTAATTTTCTGGCTAATCTCACCTTCTAGGACCAACCATGGGTGTCATCTCCATCTGGAAGTCTTCCTTGTCTGTTCCCAACCTTTCGGCCCATTCCAGTGTGGCTTAGTTGCTGCCTTTGTGTTCCCATCATTTCCTCCAAGGATACCTCTGTACTTCACACATTTTGTTGTAATTACCCTTTCTCAAGCTTGTCTCAAGGTGACTTTGAGAAACTTCAGAATAAAGACCATTCATCCGAGAGTCTCTGGAACCTAGCAGAGGGCATTGACAGCAGGCTCTTTGTCAAAGGTAACTAACTATGTCATGCCAGCTTGAAGACAGGCTCCTGGAGGCAACGTTTCCCCTGCTGGCTCCTCAGCCTGGGCTACACCATGGCCCATGGAAGATCTCTCACTCCGATGGACCTGTTTCTTATTCTCTTCAACTAAGCAAAACAGACAGTTGGGCCATTATCGAGTAATTCAGGCAAGAGAAGCAGCCAAGGCATATGTTTTTATCTGAGTTTCCCAAATTGGCTGACTCCCCAGCCTGCTGTTACTGGGTAATTGCTCAATCTTTCACTTGGCTTTTGCAGTGTAAATGTGGCTGCAGAGTCTTTTTCTTTCTGTTGAAGGGCTCCTCCCATCTTCTACTTCATACAGCTTAAAACATAAAATGTACCTTTCACTCCGTCCATGGTAGGTGTTCTAGGCTGTCAGCTGACCTTGTTTCATTAGGATTCCAAATAGGTTGAAATGTTTTGATAAGGGGTAATTGGTAATTGATTCTCTCTCTCTCTCTCTCTCTCTCTCTCTCTCTCTCTCTCTCTCTCTCTCTCTCTCTCTCTCTCCTCTCTCTCTGTTTATCTCTTCTGGATTTTTTGCCGTCAATTGTTCTTTTTTGGTATGAGAGAAGAAGAGGCCACAAACATATAAGATACACACAGATGCACATGCACGCACTCACACAGACAACCCACTCATAAGTTTTACATGCTGCAAACTTTCTACATTTTGTCCTCAGGTTATAAAGTCCTTTCTTCAGTAACCTGTGACTGTGGCTCCTTGTAAGGGAAAGATTATAGGTTTTAGTATCAGATAGCCAGAACCTTATTTCAATCCCATCCTAGTCCAGCCTTACTACCTATGTGACCTTGGGCATATCATTTACCAATTCATCACATGCTGTCTGCTTTGCTCTTCAAACATCTCTAGAATCTACCCACTTGCACACACCTTTACCACTAACACCTTGAGCAAGCCACCATCTCTCATCTGGACTATTAAAATAGCTACACAACTGTTTTCATGACTTCTACTTCTCTCATAGTCTAACCGGACATAACATTTTAAATGAGACAGGAAACAATGGTACTGCCCCATTTCAAGTGGTGCGTGTTATCAGCCTAGTCTCTCTGGGCTAAATTCAAGGTGCCAGTAGGCTGACCATACGTAACATTTGATATAGGACTGTACTGATATTTTCCATCTGATTTAAAGTGGTACATCTGGTCAGCCTACTCCTAAAATAAATTCATACAGCTCTGTTTAAAACCTGATCGTGTTTCTCTACTCAAAACCCTCCAGTAAGTTCCCTTTGTATTCAGCAAAAAAGCCAACTTTCTCCATGGCCTTGAATGACACTTGTTATCAGGTGGCCACCATCAACCCCGCCCATTACTTTTAAATCTCATCTCCTGCCCTCACCCCCAATCACTCACTCACTTGCTCACTTTCTTCCAGCCATACTGGCTTCCTGGTCTACAGAAGAGTGGGCAGGTTAAAACAGTGCCTAGAGATTTGAAACAAGACGCATTGGGTCTGTCTGCCACTTTCTGACTGTGACCCTGGGAATGTTGCTTAATCTCCTGGAGCCTGTTTTCTGTAAATAAGCACGCCACTACCTACGTTGCAGGGTTACCCTGAGGATTAGATGCAATAAACAATGTAAAGCAGTAATCCCCATTTCTGTAATATTGTTGGACCTAAATCAAGAAGTGGTGGCTACTGGAGTGCAGGGTGACATGAGGAGGAGGATGAAGGGAGCAGGTGCTCTAAAGTGGGAAAGAAGCATTGGCGCTTTCCCTAAAACACTAACTCCCTCACAGTCAGGCCTTCAATTTCAAGCCCAATTTCTGCAGAAGTTCAGCCCAAGCCTTTTCTTTTGATGTTCTTAGTCGAAATATCTATACTCCTATCACTTCATCATCCAAATGCATTGTTAATCTCCCCTGCACAGCCACCCTCCCAGCCTAAAACTTTCTTCCTCTGGTCTAAAGGAAGCCAATCCCTTGAAGAATTTATTCTTCTAAAGACTGACTGATCTTGATTGCCTTTCATGGCCCCTCTCCAAGTTCTCCATATCACTGCTCAGCTGTGGGTCCATTTAATAGAGGCTCCACTAATGCTGAGGGGGAGCTCCCAGTCTTTGCCAGTGAATTGGCTCCCTTATTTTTCAGATTTTACAGTACTTCCCTGGTTTCAATGATGATAAATGAACACTGGTAACCTGATGGCTTTGCAAACTTTATTTTTGATTTTTCAGCAGATAGCCCAGGGTGACAATTCTGTATTGCCACAGAAGTGGCCAGTGTTTGCTGTTCAGACTCTCCCCTTTATGCTAACATGTATCTACCCTAGCCCAGGTGTTATTCCTGTTGAATATGTTTTTTTTTTGTTCAACTATAAGTTCAATGCTTCAGTGCTCCTGGGTCAAAGGTTTCTTTTGGACTTTTGAGTCTAATTTTAGACCAGGTATCTTCTATGGTAGCTGGAGTTTTATTAAGCTAAATGAGTAAATAATATAAAATTGTGTTTAATAGCCCAGGGAATTGGGTAAATGCTGTCCTTTGGGCCTAAGTAATAGCACAGAATTACTTAGTTGACCAGCAAAGAAAAGTAAAATGACAGCTCCCCTATGAACTACTTTGACTGGTTTTAAACTTGCCCAAATTGACTAGATTGTTTAATCTTTCAGAGAATCTGTAGACCTCAGGACTCAGAAACTGCAGAGTGCTTTAAAATCATTGAAATGTGCAACCCATCTATTTCTTTACAAAACAATGACTCAAATAAAGAAAGATATAAATATATGTATATATATTTATAAATAAATATATAAATATATATACATATTTTTTATTTTTTAAGATTTATTATATTGTTTGAGAGAAGGTGAGAGAGAGAGAGAGAGAGAAGAAGGAGGAGGGATGGCCCAGAGTATATCATTAGATGTGACATGGTTTCAGTCAACACAGGTGGATGTGGGGCCACATGGGAAAGGAACCAAACCAGGGACCTCCCACATAGGAGACAGGAACCTTTGCTGCTGAGCCATCCTGATGGTTACCAGTTGCTCTGCAGTTTGGCATATAGGATTGCACAAGTTGTGGCCAGGAATCAAACCCCAGACTTCGCGCTTGCAAGGCAAGCACTCAACTTCTAAGCTATCCCGGTATTCCCCCCTCCCCGCCAAAGTAATATGTTTTAACTAGTGCTCTAATTTAGTGGTTCTATAGTTTTCAGCTATTCAAGAGTCACCTGGAGACTTGTGAGATGTTAGAAATGCTGATTCCAAGACATCCTGATTTGCCATATCTGGGATGGGGACCAGAAATCTCTTGTCTCTTGTAAGCATCCTGAGGGATTCTGCAATAAATGGTCAGAGGTTACACTTCTGAGAAACCCTGGGACAGTGGGAGCAAAGTTAAATGGTCATCTCATGATAAATGATTCTACCTCTGCAGATGCTAATTCACATTGTATGGAATTCCTCTCATTAAACTACTGCTCTTTTATTGAGGGTCTTCTGAGCTGAGGGCTTAAAGTATGTTATGTGGACTCAAAACAATACCACAGGGTAAATTATTCTCATTCCTCCTTTACAGATGATACAACTGAGGTTCAGGGTGGCTAAAAAATTTCCTATTAGGCTAGAATTTGAATACAAGTCTTAGATTTGTGTTTGTTTGTTTTACTGCATATGTTACAGTGAAGGATAAGAATGAGTGAGACAAGTAGCCTGGGAACAAACCAACTAAGGCATACTCAGAGCTAAGCTAGGCCTGGGGTTAAAAAAATTATAACAAACATTTGGGTCTATTTGGTTTACACCAAAATTCCTTTTGCTGAATTTTTTTTTTTTTTAATTACGTGAAAATTTTTTCCAAGATGTTATTTGGCATTACACAGTTGCCAAAATGTGAGTCAGTCTTCTGGATGAGTGTATTTGGTACCCCACACCCATACACTTTCAAATATTTGAACGTTTTGGCTATTCACAGAGACATTGACTTGAGCCTAGTTTTCAGGTAGGAAACCTGTGTCACCTAGAGATGGGGGCCAATTTTTTGGAGGGGGGAGGGGGTCCTATTTGCTTCACTTGGTCTCCTAACCTGCATGGATATAACCACTTCTTCCAAAAATGATAAGGACCCAATGTGTTTGGTGTTGTCTGGGTTCATTGTCATATGAGAATCCCTTTTCCAAAGCAGCTGACAGCTGGAGATAAAGGGGATCAGTGTTAACAGGCATGTCCTCTGTGCCTCAAAAAAAAAAAAAAAAAAAAAAGGCCTAAGCTGGAGCCATAACATTAATGATTTGCTTTGCTTTTCAAAATTGGGATGTGCTTTTAAGATGCTAAAGTTTAGTGCGAGTAGGAAGACTGCTGTCTTGTATCAGATTTCAGATGATAACTTATTAGATTTCTCTTTCCTTCCCTTCTTTCCTCCAAAGAAAGAATGATAAGCAGGGTGACAAAGGCCACTTTAGAGACTGAATGGCTAAGAGAGAAACATGGTGATTCTGAGGCTTTGCTGATGGGCTAAATACAAGGCGACAATTAAGATCCCTAACTCATCCTAGAAAAAGTGCTACATACCTCATTGTGACTATCACTTATAGTCACCTTTGAAGTACTTCCCTTGGGAAGCTATGCACCAACACCAGCACCTAGTCTACACTTCAAAGCAATTTTCTAACTCTTTTTCTGGAATGACCATCAGAACCATCACCAGATTACCCTTGATGTCCTAAATGTCATCAAAATAGCATCCTTTCAATGTTTCCTTTATCTTTGGATAAAGAAAAAAAGTCATTGGGGGCCAGATCAGGGGAGTAGGAATCGTGCTCCAATGCAGTTATTTGTATACTGTCTAAAACTTCCTCACAGCCAGTGCTGTGTGAGCTAATGATGCATTGCTATGATGCAAAAGCCATGCATTGTTGGGGAAAAGTTCAGATTGTTTTTATCTTTTTCACGCAGCCTTTTCAGTACTTTCAAACAGTCAACTCAGTTGACTATCTAGTTGTTACAAATTCATAATGAACAATCCCTCTGAAAAAAAAAATATATATATATAAAAGGTTAGCAACATCATTTTGACTCTTGATTTGGATTGACAGAATATTTTTGGTTGTGGAGAATTGGCTAACTTTCATTGTGCACTTTGAAGCTTTGTTTCAAGGTCACATTGGTATACCCACGTTTCATCACCAGTGATGACACAACCCAAAACATCATCTTGCTCCTCCAAAAGTCTTAGCAAACTTTGACTCTCCTTTGCTTTTGTGCATTGGTGAGCTCCTTTGGGGGCATTTTTGTACACACCTATTCATGCCAAGATTTTCAGTGAAGATTTTCCTGTTTCTCTATTGATGTTAACTTGGTCTGCTATGCTGCACACTGTCAGCCAACGATTTTGACACACAATTCAATAATTTTGAAAAATAATTTTTTCAATGTTTTTGTCAGTTCTGCTTGTTCCTGGTCACCCTGACCTCTCTTCACCAGTGATGCTTTCTCTCCCCTCAGGAAAACATTTCATCTATTTGCACAATGCCGTTTTCCCCATCAACTTTGACTAACATATCCCTGATTTCACTTACACTCTTGTCAAGTTTAGCAAGAAATTTAATGTTTGTTCATTGCTGTAATTCAAGCTCTGACATTCTCACAATGGCACACAAAACCATGCAACAAAAATAAGCTTCATTCAGCAAGACACAGCCGCACATCAACATGAATACAGCTGTGAGACACTGATGCATTAAGATTATGAAATGTTACTGAGTTGTTTGTACAGTGCTGCCAACATTAGCACACAGTGGCAAGTTCATGAACTTAATTGTCATACATTGTAGAGTGGCTTCTGCTCCTACATTGAATATTGAGCCAACATCTTAGCAGAATGATTGGTGTTTGTATAGGACAAGAGACCCTGGACTAGAAACTTCAGATATACTCTGGTGGAATAATAGCAAAAAGATTTGTACAGCAGCTGCTTATCTCACTCCTTGACTTTTCAAAGCTTCTCCTTTCATCTCTTGAAGCACAGTAATACCTCTCTTATAATAATACTTTTATTCCATTTTAATATCCTTATCCATCAAATGGAGTTTTATAGTCTAATTTCATGACCTTATACCGCACAAATACTGCATATCACAACTATTTGGGCACTTTTTTTTAGAGATAATTGGTCCATTGCATTAGTCCTGAGATCTTCAGACAGTCACACTTGAATATAATTCATGAATTATCTTATATTTGTAAGTTTGGGCCTAATAACTATTTCCCAAACAGGAGATTTCAAAAGAGAATGGGGATAATTTGATTGTAGCCACTGTTGAACATGCTCATCCAAATCTTTTTAAATCTTCCTTTGACAAAAAATAACTTCTAGCCACAGTGAGATGAAGAGTGACTGGCTGGATAATGAAGCTTATCTCTCTGCCAGGATAAGATTTTCCTCTATCCCATGTGCTTCCTTTTATTTTCCATAACTCCGGGTATGAAACACATCATTTCCCTTACCAGAGTATTCTGAGGCTCAGCAGGAATTTGGTTGGGACATATTTTCCTGAGCATCTGCCTGAATCCTTCTGCCTTAAATATTTTTAAATCTTTCTTCTTTTAGTCATGCTCACAGACTCAGTGCCTTGTAGAACAGTCTTTAGAAGTCATCTCATCCAGTACCCTCATTTTACACTCTGAATCCAAGTTTCCATCCCTGCAGCATCTCCTTGGAAATGAAAACAAAATCAATCTAGTTTGCCACACACCTGAATCTCTGAGGAACCACCGGGCCCTGTGGGGTTACTGGCTTGCCAGCAGGGTGGGCAGCCTCACCAAGCTGTTCAAGTCTTCATGACACTACCTGCTTGCACCTGAAAATAACTATCAGCTGGAAACCCTAACCTCCAACTTCAATTTCTGGCATTCTGTGTCTTTTCAGCTCTGTCTCTTTCTTTTGAAGAAAGGGCTCCATCAAGACTTGATTGTGAATATGCCCAATTTGTCTGGGAACCTTTTTTTTGGGTGCCGCCATTTCTCTAAGAAAAAAACCAAGGCAATATTACTACCTGCCATTTAGGGAAGACCTATTATGTGCCAGGCCCCATGCCAATTGCTTACATGTGTTAACTTTCTTTAATCCTCCATATGTTTCATGAGTTAGTTATTCCCACTCCTATTTCACATTTGAAGAGACTCAGGTATAGGTCACAAAGCTAGTAAGTGGCAGAGCCAGGATTTAAATTAGGCAACTTATCTCCAGAATGTATATTTTTAATCATTATGCTATCCTGTCTCCAAAAACTAAGATGTACTCATAAATAAGAAATCACCTTAAGTTACCAACTCAAGTAATTAAAAAAAGGACCTGATCTTTAAAATATCCCATTGAAAAAATTTGACAACTCATTCTAACCACAAATGTGTCCTTGCTTCCTATCATGGTTGCTTCTAGAATCCTAATTATACTTCCTCTGTCTAAGGAGTTCTCTACTAGAATGTCCCTGAAGAGAGAACACTTTTTTTGGGCCTGTTGAAGACTCCCATTCTCTTGGCTGCTATGATACATGGTATCACTGAAACTGTGGGAGACTAGAAACTTGGTCATGAACAACCCCCCACCCCCAGCCTGGCAATCCTAGAGCCTGGTATAATCCCTAGCTGCTAAATAAGATTCCCAACACTTGTCCCTAGTGCAGCTAGGGATTCTCCAGGGGTAGAGGAGGAGAAGTCCCTCTTCTGATCCCCTATCCTGGAGTACTCAGCTACAGAATGTTCCTACCTCCATAAATCTAAGTTCTCAATCATTGTGCTTGTATGGTTCTATAGCTTGCCCGTTTCACACACATACACACACACACACACACACATACACCACAACCATTTTCCCCAACACACGTCTGCAAGGGCTTGGAACCTAGAATGAGCTCCATCCCATAACTCTGCATTCTAGCTCTGAAATTGCACCCTCAAAGCCCATCGTATTTCATGTTTCAGGAAAAACCTTTTTTCTAGAGAAATAGCCCCAATTCCCGATTCCAGGTAGGACATGATGAAGTGCTACTATGCACGGTAGCAGATGGCATGTGTCTGTACCACTCCTGGTTTTCATGAGAAGGAACTTTCTCTAAACACTTCTGGCTGATTGTCCTACCATTTACTTCTCCGTACAGAAATATGAGTAGAGTTAATAAGTGAGTGTGGTTAGGAGTGCTAAAAATGGTTGGCTCGTTACTCCTCTTTCAGTTGGGAGCCAGCCACCCTCAGGGAACAGGCATTCTGCACTGTTGTTATTAGATAACTTGGCTTATGTGTGCAGCAGCAAGGGCTTCCTATTAATAGGTCCCAGAATTAAACAAATGAACCACTCAGTCACAGGCGACACTTGAAAGCTTTAGTCCTTCCCCTCTATGGGGGCTGCCCCTGTACACTTATTATAATGGGAACAACAACAGCTACAGTTTCCATTCATCAAAAGTGTCCCCAAGATCTGTGCATTATTATATTGAATCCTCAAAATATTCCTATGAAGAAAATAATCTTACTGTCTCCATATTAAAGATGAGGAAATGGGAGTTTAGATTGGCCACATAACTTACCAAGGTCATTTAGCTAGTAGTTTCTTAGCCCAGGTATTTAAAGGTTTATTTTTATTGATTAGACAGAGAGAGAGAGAGAGAGAGAGAGAGAGAGAGAGAGAGAGAGAGAGAGAGAGAGAGAGAGATACAGAGAGAAGGGGGAGGGCCCTGAACAGTCTCCATAGTTGCTCATCACTGGTTTTTCCACATAGTTTTATTCCACAGGTGGGTGCAGGGCAGGAGTCTCACCCTGGTGAGAACTGAACTGGGGGAACTCCCCAGTTCAGCATATGGGTCCACTCAGGCCGGGGCTGGGATTCGAACCTCTGTCCCCAGGGCTGCAAAGTGAGCACTCAACCCACTGAGCCATCCTGGCTTCCCCAGCCTAGGTCTTTAGATAACAAAATTTAGATAAAACTTATGGGCCAACACTTTATTGGTGTGTAGGCATGCACACGTGCATGCACATACACATGTGTGAACAATTCCAGGTAATCATAAAAGAAAAAAAGAAGAAGTGAGTCAAGAAAGGGGGGAATGCAAATTCAAAGCTGTACTTTACTGAGAGCTCTTCTCCACAGTTATGTGCTTGATCACATGGGATTCTCTGGGGAGTCTGACATCTGTGTGGAACCACTGTGTCTCAGAATAACATGTCATGGAGAGGGAGAGCATACAGTTTATCTGCTTGCTCCTTCCTATCTCCTGTCTTTCTTTTTATCAGAGTCTGTCCCAAGTGCTATTAATTTTTCTTCCCTTTCAGTTTGTGTCACGTGTCCCCTCTCGGCAATCTTTTTGGAAAGACAGTCTCCATGAGTCTCGTCAGTTGAGCCTTGGTGCTGAAGTCTTTGTGACTTCTATCACAAAGGGTGCAATGAGTGGAAAAGACCACAAGTGGTGATGTCAGACGGAGCAACCAAGACTTCATTTGGTTAAACTTGCCAAGAAGCCTGCAGGGCTGAGCACAAAAGATGAGCCCGGTACTCGTAGTAAGTGGTAGGGCAGAGTCAAATCCAGGGCAAACCTTTTTGAGATAAAGTCCAAACTTGTAGCCATTTATGCTATAGTTCATGTTCAAGAAATGACCAACCCATCCAAGAAAAGCTAGTTTAGCATTGTGCTGGGTACCAGGAGGGGTACCAAGATGGGATCTTTATCAGTCAGTTTTCCAGAGAAAGAAACAATAGGGTAGATACAGATAGAGAACAAATTTTATTTTATGAAATTGGTACATGTACTTGTGGGGGCTAGTGGTTCTGAAATTTGTAGGAGAGGCCAGCAGTTTGGAAATTCAAGTAAGACTTGATACTGCAGTCTTGAGTCTGAAATCTGCTGGGCAGGGCAGGCAGCCTGGAAGCTCAGGCAGGTTTTGTGCATTGCATTGTTGAGACTGAATTTCATCTTCTTCAGGAAATTCTGGCTTTAGCTCTTAAGGCCTTCAAATGATTGGATGAGGCTCACCCACGTTATGGAAGATAATCTGCTTTATTCAAAGTCTACTGATTAAATCTTAATCACACGTAAGAATACTTTCACAGCAGCACCCAAACCAAATAACTGGGCATCATTGCCTATGTAGGTTGACATATGCAATTAACCATCACAGGATCCATCCTTCATCTGGAAATTATGATATTAGAAATTACTCCTTGGAGCCATTAAGTAATGTTATATGTTAATAGGCTGTGGTGACTGCATTTTCCAAGTAGAATCTATAGCACTTGTTAAATCTTTATAAAGCTTCTTTCCATTGCCTGTGGATGGAAAGACTGGGAGGACATTTCTTGGCTCTCCAGTAATGAGGTTGGTCAGTTCTCTGTTTACAAACAGCTTCTCAGATGGGTTCTTTGTGCCTGTGCCCGTGGTAAAAGGCTCTAAAGAAACTCTCTGAGAGGTTCCTCTCTCTCGCTTAAGCTGTAGGGGAATTCCAGAATGTAACAAAATTATATATTAAAGTCTCTCTGTTGATTAAAACTTGCTTTTTCCTCCCTCCATTACTAAGCACTGCCCTGAGAGTCCTGCCTTCTCCATTGAACAATCTGTTCAAAGGCCCCCATTTATCCACCGTTGCTTACATCAGTTCTGAGACTATTTGTATATGATGTACTCTCAAGATTGAACTTTCTTAAAAACTTGAAGAATAAATGATAATTTCTCCTGAGTATATCTGCAGTAATAATTACTAACTCAAATTGGGCAGTCCCTTCAGTTGTGAACACTGTATGAATATGGTCAAAAGGTATCTCAAAAGTCTCCTACAAAAACTTAAAGAAAAATTAAAAACAAAAAACAAAAAGTCACTTGGACCTTCCCTTATTCCTTCTCTTGTTCTCAAATAAATTGCAATTAAGCAAGTAATAATACATAGAAAATTCTAGAATCAAGGTCACCATCCTCTCTACAAAGCAGCTCTTCTTCAATTTTTAATTTAATTGGACAAGTGTGCCTAGCACAGGAGGTACTCAATAAATGCTTCTACATTTGAATTGGATAGCCTAATATTTGCACCATTATTTTACAATTATTGTATTTTAAAATTTACTAGAGTTTGCAATCATTACCTATTTATTATCTTACAACATCTCTTTTAGAGCTCTGCATACTGAGAAGAGAGAGATTTGTTAACATTTAAGGACATGGAGTTGCTTACTGGCAGATCTGAAGTTAGAATCACTACCTTCTAATTTAAATTTGTTCTCTTTCCCAGATTCCATTAATATTATATAATATACCTATGTGTATGTATGTGTGTGTGTGTATATATGCATACATATGTAATATATATATACTAACATAGTATCTCACATAAGAAAACTCAAGAAATAAAAACAATTTATATATTTTCTAATCAGGTTGATGCCATATGTAGTAGCCCTTTGCTGAAACTAAAATCTTATCAGAGTAATATTGACTGTTAGTTGTGTAAAAAAATAATAGAAAATATATTTACTGGCTTTTAAAAAATGTGTTCTATCAATCAGGGGGAAAAAATCTTCTCTAAAATTGATATGTATGTATGACATTATAGTATTGTTTTTTTCCCTCACCAGATTATAAGCTCTATGAGGGCAAAGACCAGGGCAATTGTTTATCATTGTACTATGCCTAACACTATGAATTGAATGAGTATGAATATTGACTATTTAATCAACTGCTCAGTGGTATTTATTATTCATTTTTTTCATTAACAAGTAGTTCTTTGGTACGCCTCTGTCAAAACAAGGTTGACTATGGCACCGCCCCTGTCTCAAGGAGTTTACAGCCCAACAGACTCATAAGTAGGTGTTCGTGATACAAAATAGTCAATGTTCTAGGAGACGTTTGAGCTGAACACAGATAAGAGAATGGCTAATTCCATCCTGGGGGGAATCAGAAAAGCTTCTCAGGGAAGAATTCCTTTTAGTTGGGTCTTGAAGCATGAGAAACCAGAGAGAAACGGTGGAGTATGCAAACAATATTTAATAAAGAAATCTGAGTAAAGTATTTCCTCTCAAGAACTTTAAAGGCCTTACTATCTAACTTGATTTTTTGGGCTTTTGTTTTGACATTTCGAATTATACAAATTATTCTTCATTAATCAATATTTTTCTCTATATATTTTTGGTTTCAAATACAAAGTGGTAGACAGATTGTTCCCCTGAGCCATATTCTCCTGTGACAATTACTTTTTCCTAAATCTGCAAATTGTGATTTGAAGTGATAGTTATCCTTGACTACATTTGTGTTCCTCTGCTTATTTTGTTTTCACCATGTTGTTTTACACATTATGAGATGTAAATATCATTTATCAACCAGATATCATTTATTTATCTTGTCCTAAAGAAATAACTGCTCAAATGAAGTAATAAAATTAAGATCCTTTAACAGAAATCATCAAAACATCACTTATAGTAGTCTGAAGGGAAAAAAGAAATTTAAAGGTATACTTGGTAGAATCAATTGTATTAGACTGTGAAAATGTTGATGTTGTTTATTTACATTTGTATATTCAAGGACTGGAAGTTCCTCTTAGAGATAAACAAAATGTTGCTATGTTTAAAATGTCTTAATGAATCATGTAATTCTCTTTGGGGGAAAAAAAGCCACAAAGTCTTGTGCTAATAATAGTTCTATTATGTTGTATGAGTATTAGCATGTTTACTTAATATTTTGCTCAAAGAGTTGGAGTTAAAGAAAAAGAACTGATTATGGTAGTGGTTACATGACTATATAAACTTGTTAAAATGTATAGAATCATACATTTGAAGGGTTGAGTTCATGTAAATATAAAAAGTAAAACATTTAAACAAATAGATGAGAAGGAGGAAGGGGGAAAAATGGACTTTTAGTTTTATCACTTGGAGAAAGTTAAACTGAGTCCCTCCCCTGACACTGCTCTGCACTCCTTTCCAGAAGGCAGACCACTTGGTTCATTTCAAGCAGAAAAATTAAAACCAATTACCCACGCAGTCAAGCCAAGAATGACAAGCAGAAAACGTGGGATGTGACAAGAAGGAAAGAGATCCAAGACAGGAAATTGACTTGGTCAGACGTGTGGAAAAGTCAAGGAAATGCACAAGGCCATAAATGGAGATCCCCGTAAGACAGCCTCTGCCTCTGCACCGCGCCCTAGGCTTTAGCGTTCTCCAGCTGGGAGAATTTATTTCACAGAAGCTGTGCCAGCATCTTCCACGGAACACAGTCAGATCATGTTTTATAAGCAGTGCTGCAAAGGAGGTGCAGGTAGCACGCTGGGAGCATCTTCCTCAGGGAGAGAAGAGGGAGGTAGCCACAGTCAGTGCCTCAGTGCCTTACTTAGATCTTGATCTAAGTAAACTCAGCTCCACTAACAGACATTGTAGCTCCAAAGCTGAAGCTTCATTCTTCCAAAACAGAAACAGTGTCTTTTCTTGTCTCCTGTTACTCATACGATTTGAGAGGGAAACCCATTAAGATGGTTATTAGAAATGACCTAAAGATAATGGGATTGAAAAGCATTAAAAAGGATATGGAAATGGATTAACATCATTTGATAAAACCCAGTGTTAGATCAAAACTGCACAAGGATTAGCCAAAGAGGATATAGACTAATGCATAACCCCAAGGCAAGCACTTCTGTTAGCCCAACAATCTGTGCAGGGTTAGAATGGATTCTCAGTAAAAGTGCTGTGGTTTTACAGAAAAGGAGGAAAAAGGGGAAAGCCGGGACGGCTCAGCGGGTTGAGCGCTCGCTTTGAGGCCATGAGGACCGAGGATCGAATCCCGGCTCCGGCCCAGGCAGGACCCACATGCTGAACTGGGGAGTTCCCACAGTTCGGTTCTCTAACTGTCTCTGTCTCTGTCTCTCTCTCTATCTGTCAAAAAGTAAAATAGAAATAACTATGCAC
>PVKE010033858.1:0-17694 GCA_004027555.1 Craseonycteris thonglongyai | reverse complement strand
TGCAACAGCTCCTCTTTTACTGTGAAGTTACTAAATACCATTCTCACCATAACTGCCAACTGTGCGGTGTCTGATATATCTGTTGACTCGTCCAATTGCAGAGAGAAGCAGTCACATATTTCCAAGTCAGTCTTTAACTGAGTTTGCAAGTCTTTTGAAATGGCGTGTATTCTTCTTGTGACTGTGTTATTTGACAACCGTAGGTCTTGTATCGCCGACATAATCTCACGCTTGTTAGAATATTCCTCAAACAAACAATCGGCAGCAGTCAGAAATGCTTCTTTTAACAATTCCCCATCCTGGAAAGGTTTTTTCTTCTTTGCGACCATGTGAGAAATTTTGAAAGAAGCAATAGTTGCCTTTTTAGATTTTTCCACATGTCTAGTGAAAACAGTCTGTTGAGTAGTTAAACTTAATTTTAGTTGATTTATTATTTTCTTTCTTACTTCAGATTTAAGTGGATAATTCGTATCAAAAGTGGTATGACTTGTCTGAAAGTGACGTTCAACATTATGTTTTTTCGGCACTGCAGTACTACTGCCACACAACAGGCAAACGCATTTACCTTTTAAATTAATGAAACAATATGATTCCTCCCAGTCTGTGTTAAAATTATAGGTTCGTATTCTCTTATTTGGTCCACTCATTTTAGGACTGAAAAAATAAAAATAAAAATAGTTATAGAACTACAATATCATATCAAATTGCCACCCTAATTATAGACTACCTACCTCGCTTTTAGTTCATTTAAAATCGAATACATCAAAACACTGATCCTAGCTAACCGTCACGACCCGATCAGTCCAGCAACCGCAATCAAAATGGCAACTTCGCGTCTCCCGGTTGGGTGGAGGAGAGTTTAAAGAGTGCAGCGGCTAAACAAGACACGACATGTACAAAGGCGAAAGCTAGGGAAAAACTTATACATACGATATTGCAAACATACCAACGAATATAATAAACCTGTGTAGATACTCAAACAGTATTTTAAAATTCTAACAAATGTATAAAAATAAATTATAGTTTTACTTAGTGTTTATGAAAAACTTCTGATGCAGTCAAATAATGGCAGGCGCTCACAAATCGGGCCGCCGGCGCCATGGCCTCCACGGGCACAGGGTTGGGAATCCCTGCCCTAGAGAGATCAAAGACTACAATCTCTGGGGAAAATGATAAACAATACTATACAGAATCAGAAAAGGCCAACCCCTGGAATTTTTTGCAACAAATAGGCCTTCATAAGAGAAATGAACAAGGTGATTAAATTTGTAGTCTCCAACCTTTAATCTACCTGTAAAAAAAAAAAAACTTTTGAGCCCAAATTACCAATATATGAATATCTGTTTATAAATTAGATATATATAGTGACATTAGGAATATTCTAAAACTTACATAAAAATTAAAGAGATAAAAATAAATGCAATATAAATACAAGCTATAGTATTGTCTTTTAGCACCCCAATTGACTGTCTTGTGTGGGCCCTCCTGAAGTGCACAAACTGCCTTTGGAAACTACTGAACTGGCAGCCTACCTCATCTCAACATAAATGACCAGAACTTCAGATTTCCCTGGAGGCTATCTCTGCTATAGCTCTTAATTTCACAGTTCTCATCTAGAATCAGTATCTTGCAGTATTCACTTACTCATCATCCTTAAATAATTCTCCCAGTCTTCTAGGACTTTGCTGCTTCCAGAAAAGCTCTTGTCCCTCTTCTTGGTCTGCTGAGCATCAACTAATCTTTAAAACCCAGCTCTCTTTGCCTGTTGAAACTCTTTGGAGTTAATTTCAAAATCCCCTTTTCTAAAACCTTTAAAAAAATGTACTAGATCTCCCTTCTCTACTTACATAGCACTTTATTTATACAGAGGTCTTTCCTAACATGTATGCTATATTGTTTAGTTACATATTTCCCTTCTCCATTATGCTGTAAGCAATTTGGTAAGGAGCATGTTTTCCATTTATGTATTCCCCAGTGTCTAACATAGGGCTATGTTATTCGAAGTACTCTGTAAAGTTTATGGATTGGAAAAAAGAATAGATATGTTAATAAATGAATGAACGAATGATGGACATCTGTGTCCTAGATCATTTATTGTATATCCCATCAGTATTTACGTTATATTTTCTCATTAACAGCATAACTCTCTGCCACAGATATTTTATGGAAGGGGGATAAGAATTTTTTTTAAAGAATTTAACTTATGCACATCAAAAAGGAACCCCGAAATTGATTTTTAATCAGTTTCTCAGATATTGAAGACATATCCTGGCCTCTATACTATGTTTCTTAAATAAGAAAAGGCCTTTTCCATTTGAGAAATATTTTTATATTAAACTAACAAATTCTCCTGTTTTATTCTAAGATAACCACAAAAAATAAAGTTATTCAAGATTGCCAAATCTCTGGGCATCTTAAAACACTGGATTTTTATTGTAGATTATATTATAAAAAGTACTGGATTTAAAGCTGGAAGACCTTGATTTCTATCCTATCTGTCATGAACCAATTTGGGTAAATCACTCAACCATTTTGAACCTCAATTCCTCCTGTATAAAATATTCATCCAGTCATTCAAAACATTTATTATGTACTACTTTGTGCCAGACACTTGGGAACAGAGCAGTGATCAACACAGAGATCCCTACCTCCATGCAGGTTACTGTCTAGCACTACCAGAAACCCATAGTTATTACATAAAATGAGTTGATATGTTTGGAAATGCCTAAGGTAATATAAATTCAATAATAATTGTTTTCTGTGTGTGTGTACTATACAGAAAAAAAATCCAGCCATAAATGCCTCTATTTTTCATATTACATGGCTGAATACTTTCCGGACAGCATGCATGTATATGTGTGTGTGTGAGGGAGTGTGTGTGTGTTTTTGTGTTTGTGTGTACATGTATATATATATATTCATTCAAGAAGAGGTAGGTGTTTAGGACTGGTCAGGGTCTGGGTAGATAGAATGTAGGCCCATCAGAGAATAGAAGCACGAGCAAAGACAAGAACTATAGTCTGGGGACTGCTCAGAGAACAATGAGTTTGTCTGGAATCTAAAGGTTACACATTGGAACAAGAAGAGTGAGGCATTATTAATGCCATGATAAAAGTCCTTGAAAGTAGATGGTCTCAAACTCCAAAATCATTTACACATTGTGTGTGTATACGGGGGTGGGAGGTTAGAGGTGATTTACTGAGCACCTACTACTACTTGCCAAGTACTGACCTAGTAGCTAGGAATATAACAGTATACAAAAGAAAAGTCACAAATACCTGGTGTTTATATTCTGGTGGACAGAGACAAACTAAAGCACCATAAACAAACAATTATATGTTGGGTAATGATAAGTATAATGACAAATAAAGCAGAAATAAAGAGCAGTGCTATATCAGATCTGATCAGGAGGAAAGGCCTCTCTGATGAGGTGACATTTGAGCAGAAAATGAAATGAAGCTGTGAGCCATGTGAATACTTTGGGGGAAGGGCATTCCAGGCAGATGAACAGTAGGTATTACTCCCTAGCACTTGTGCCTCAAGAGGTATGCCTGGACAGAACCTTGGCCTTGGCCAATCCCTTTTCTTGCTAGAGAAAGAATAAGCAGTAAGAAATGGGCTCCCAAATCAGTATTTTCTCCCCATAATGGACCAGTGGTGCCTCCAGATGAGCCCTCACTTACGTTTATGGTTTTGAACCCAAACCCCAAAAGAACTGTCTGCTGAGAAGGTTGCCAGTACTTTCTTGGCTGTTCATTCACCCAGCTGTCAGTCAGTTAGTTGGTCACCCAGCCAACCTTTGGTCAGCCAGTCAGATACAATACAGTGATTAAGAATGTGGGCTTTGCATCAATAATCAAAACAGCTTGTTACTGGCAGAAAAATAAACATACAGAGCTATGGAATAGAATCAAAAACCCAGAAATAAACACACAAATATATGAACAAATAATTTTTGACAAAGGAGCAAAAAATATACAATGGAGAAAAGAAAGCCTCTTCAGTAAATGGTGCTGGGAAAATTGGAAAACAGCACGCAAAAGAATGAATCTGGACTGTGAACTGTCACCATATACCAAAATTAACTCAAAATGGATTAAAGACCTTCACATAAGACCCAAAACAATAAACTGCATAGAAGAAAGCATCAGTACTCTATAAACTTGACCCCAAAGGCCAGAGAAGTAAAAGCAAAAATAAATGAATGGGAATATATCAAATTAAAAAGTTTCTACACAGCAAAGGACACCATCAACAAAATAAAAAGAAAATCAACCGAATGGGAGAAAATATCTGCAAACAATGCCTCTGATAAGGAGCTAATATCTAAAATATACAAAAAATTCATACAACTCAACAACAAAAAACAAACAATCCAATTAAAATATGGGCAGAAAACCTAAACAGACACTTCTCCCATGAAAAGATACAAATAGCCAACAGATACATGAAAAATTGCTCAAAATCACTAGCAATTAGGGAGATGCAAATTAGAACTACTATGAGATACCACTTCACATCTGTTAGAACGGCTATGAAAACAACAAAACAAGGAACAACAAATGCTGGAGAGGCTGTGGAGAAAAAGGAACCCTCATACACTGCTGGTAGGAATGTAAATTGGTACAACCACTATGAAAGGTAGTGTGAAGATTCCTCAAAAAGTTAGGGGTGGAATTGCCATATGACCCAGCAATCCCTCTCCTGGGTATCTACCAAAAAAACCTGAAAACCTTAGTCCACAAAGGTATATGTACCCCAATGTTGATCACAGAATTATTCACGGTGGCCAAGTCATGGGAAAAAAACAAAGTGTCCTGTGATAGATGACTGGATAAAGAAGTTATGGTACATTTACACAATGGAATACTACTCAGCAATAAGAAAAGATGAAATACAGCCATTTGTGACAATATGGATGGACTTTGAAATGATCATATAAAGCAAAATAAGTCAGACCGAAAGAATCAAGGAACACATGACCTCACTCATAGGTGGAATATAAAACTAAAAGTAACAAAGAAACAAAAACTCATGGACACAGTCAATAGTTTAGTGGTTGCCTGAGAGTAAGTGGGGGAGGGGGTGCGAGAGAAGGGAGGGGGCATGAAATATATGATGATAGAAAGAGAACTGACTCTGGGTGGTAAGCACATAATTCAACGCATAGACAATGTAATGTAGAATTGTACACCTGGAACCTACGTAATTGTTACCAACCAATGTCACCCCAATGAATTTAACAATAAAAAAAAAGAATATGGGCTTTGGGGATGCCAGGATGGCTCAGTGGGCTGAACACTCACCTTGTAACTCCAGGATCTGAGGAGAGAGTCCCAGTCCCGGCCCTGAGAACCCCATATGCTGAACTGGGGTGTGCTTCCCATGTGAAAGGCCTCCTGGCCAGGTTTCTACCCTGTGCAGCCCCACACCCACCTGTGTGAAATAAAACTATACTGAAAACTGATGATGTACAACTATGGAGACTGCTTTGGGCCCTCCCTATTCTCTCTCCATCTCTGTTTCTCTCATTCTGTCAAAACAATAAAATAAATCTCTCATTAAAATTAATTAATTAATTAATTAATTAATTAAAAGAATGTGGGCTTTGAAACCAGCTTCCTTGGTTTGAATTTGGAATCTGACAGTTATTAGATGTAAGACCATGAGCAAGTTACTTAACCTTCCTGCTCCTCATTTTTGTCACCTATAAATGGTGAGAATCAAGAGTTGTCACATCACAACAGTGTAATGAAGATATGGGAAGCTCCTAGCATATAGTAAGGGCTAAAGAAATATTAGCTATTATTATTATTATCATCATAATTTATTTATTCATTCATTCACCAAGCTTTAATTGGCTTCTAATGTAGTAGTTCTTAGGTGAGTTACTAGATATAGAAATCAATCTGTATGATCTCCATCATAAAGGGCTCTCTTCTAGAGAGGAGACATACCAGAAAATAAGTAAGTATAAGGTCTAACAATTAAGTTCACAAACTCATCCTTAAAAAGTGCTACACACCTCATTGCTGAATATCACTACGGTCACCTTGGAAGTACTCCCCTCAAAAAGGTATGCACTGATGCCAGCACCTAGTCCACCCTTCAAAGTAATTTTGGAACTCTTTTTCTGGAATGTCCATCAGAACAATCATCATGTCACATCTGATGTCCTGAATTTCATCAAAGTATCTTCCTTTCACTATTTCCTTGGTCTTCAGATAAAGAAAAAAGTCATTGGGAGCAAGATCAGGTGAGTAGAGAGGGTGTTCCAATGTAATTATTTGTTTACTGGTTAAAAACTCCCTCACAGACAGTGCCGTGTGAGCTGGTGTATTGTCATGATGCAAAAGCCACGAGTTGTTAGCAAAAACTTCCAGTTGTTTCATCTTTTTCATACAGACTTTTCAGCACTTCCAAATAGTCAACTTAGTTGACTGTCCAGTTGGCACAAATTCATAATGAATAATCCCTCTGATATCGAAAAAGATTAGCAACATCGTTTTGACCCCTTTAAAAAAAAATTTATTTTATTGTTTGAGAAAAGGTAAGAGAGAGAGAGAGAGAGAGAGAGAGAGAGAGAAAAGGGAGGAGGGCCCAGAGCAGTCTCCATAGTTGTACATCATTAGTTGTGACACAGTTTCATTCCACACAGGTGGATGTGGGGCCATGTAGGGTAGGAACTGAACTGGGGGTCTCCTGCAAGGGAGGTGAGAACCTTGACCTTCATCCCAGCAGTTACTGGTTGCACCACAGTTCAGCATATGGGTTTGCACAGGCTGGGGCCAGGATTCAATCCCCGGACCTCACAGTTGCAAGGCAAGTGTTCAATCTGCTGAGCTGTGCCAGCATTCCCATTTTGACTCTTGATTTGACCTGATGGAATATTTTTGGTCGTGGAGAACTAGCTGACTTTCATTGTGTACATTGATGCTTTGTTTCAGGGTCGTGTTGGTACACCCATGTTTCATCACCAGTGATAACATGGCCCAAAACATCTTGCCTCTCTAAATAAAAGGTCATGGAAAACTTCAACTGTCCTTTGCTTTTGTTCACGGGTAAGCTCCTTCAGGACCATTTTTTCATGCCAAGATTTTCAGTGAAGATTTTCCTAACTGTTTCTCTATCGATATTTACTTGGTCTGCTATGATTCTCACAGTCAGCTGATGATTTAGACACACAATTCCATGTATTTTTGCAATGTTTTCATGAATTCTACTTGTTACTTGTCACCCTGACCTCTCTTCATCGGTGGCACTTTCTCTCCACTCAGAAAAACATTTAATCTATTTTTATACTGCCGTTTTCTTCATGGCATTATCACCACAAATTGGAACTAATATGTCCTTGATTTCACTTCCATTCTTGTCAAGTTTAGCAAGAAATTTAATGTCTGTTCATCACTCTAATTCAATCTCTGACATTGTTGTGACAGCACACAAAAACACACAATAACAATAATGAACATCATTCAGCAAGGCACCACCTCACATTTACAAGAATACAGCTGTGAGAAACTGATATATCAAGGTTATGAAACCTTATCAAGTTGTTTGTACAGTGCTGCCAATCAATGTAAGTGCATGGAGGCAAGTTCACGAACTTCACTGTCAGACCTCGTATAATACAGTATAAGAGACACTAGGTCAACAGGACATATGGGATGATATGGTGATATGGGAGCACTCACTGCCAGAGTGAGTCAGAAAAGACATCACAAAGCCTAGCTTCTTATCTGGCTACTCTGGATATAGAGCACTCCAAGACATCTATAGAATCTTACTAAAGTGACCCCCTCCCCAACTAAAGATAGTTTGTGACCTATGTTAGGCCATAAAAAAAGAAAGGAAAGAAAGAAAAGAAAGGAAGGAAGGAAGGAAGGAAGGAAGGAAGGAAGGAAGGAAGGAAAGAAGGAAGGAAGGAAACCATAAATAAAAAAGAGGCCAAGTATTTTCTTGTTTTGCTTCACTGCCTGTCTGTCTTTGCCACCCCCATTTTCCAAGGCCACCAGCGCATGATGAACAAGAGGCCCCCTGCATGATGGAAAATTTCAGGAGGGACCTAACGAGTACAGTGGATCACGGGAGCAAGACATGGGAAGCCCAAGGGCAACCAAAAATCCCTCCCCCTGCTAAACTGCTGGCATTAGGCCACCTCTGTCTACTTTAGACCATGCTTGTTTATGCTGTTTAATATTCAACTCTCCTTTTACTTGGGGAGGTTCTGGTACACTTGCCTGACCTCCCGCTGCTCAAACACACCATTAAATTTATCTCGTGACTAATTTTAGTCTCCTGCGACTTCTTCACTGGTCAAAACCTAACAACCTACACCAATAGTTAGTCTGAGTGGTTTATTTGTGGCTGTCACTAGCAGCTTGTCATATGCACCTAGAGTGAGGCAGAGATCTTAGTTTTCTAATATGATGTCAATATTAAGTACTGAATCATCATTGCATAATGAAACTGGTCCTTGGGCCTAAGTCTTGGGTGATAGGCCTACAAAACTACCTGACAAAAATCAAATCTACATGGCTGAAGAGTAATAAAAAAACCTAGTCCTTGGAATACTGGATAAGCCCAACAATTTATTAAGATCACACTTGTAGGTAGAGTCAAGAACAAACTTATCTTCCACATCCCTACTCAGGGCCAGGCCCTATGCTAAGTGTTGAGATATAGAATCATATCAGGTAACGTCCTCAAGCAGTCTGGCAGGAAAACAGATCATTGCAATTAATGTGCTAAGTGCTGTAAGGAGACAGAAGAAGCTGTGGAAACACAGAAGGCAGCACCTAACCTGGCCTGTGATTTTTAGGGAAGATTTCCTAAATGAGGGTATTCTTCATTTGAGTCCTACCTGTCAAGTAGGATTTAACCAGATCAACAAAGGAGGAAAAGACAGGGGAAACAGTATATATGAAAGTATCAAGGGATTGTCGGGGGTCCAGAACCAGCCACCCCAAGATGTAGCTCAGTGGTATGCAGACTACTTTGAGCTAAAGGCAATTTTAGTTTCAGGCTCAAGAGAACCTCCTCACTGCATCCCCTGCCCCAACTACCTAGAAGAATTTGAATTAGAGGCTTTGCCCATAAGAGATTATGAGAGAGAACTTCTTTTGACCTATCTATAGGGCGGGGCAAACTTCTCTTTACTAAAGGTCTGCTCTTCTTACCCTTCAATGACCTTCAAGGCCCTCAAAGCACCTTGCCTCATCTATAGCTCAGGATGTCTTATATACCCATGTTCCCTTTTTGTGTCTGACTCTCTTATGCAAGGTCTCTGACTCACTCATGTATGTGGGGTTCCCATGCACATGATATTAAGTTTGATTTTTCTTTTGTCAATTTGCCTCCTGTTGATTTGATTATTCAGCTAACCAAAAAGAACCAGAGGAGGGAAAGGGATAATTTTTGGCACTGTGAGCAGGTTCCTCACTGGCTGGTAAAATTCTTCACTGGCTAACTGGGAAACTACGTTCCCTGGCTGAGAAAACTGCTTCCTCCTAGGGACTGCTGCAGAGGAAGGAATCCTAGGACATCTGACTAAGCTGGTGCTAAAAAATGGTAAGACTTCTTAGCCTCACTAAGATCTCTGTCGGCGGGGGTCCAGTGGAGCAAGAGTGGTAAGAATCTTTTCTTTCTCTTTCTAAATTTATATTGGCAGGAGAAAATATTGGTGGAACTTACTTGAATTTTAGCAACTCTCATAAATTTGATAGAGTAATCTTGGTTTTATTGATCCATTTCTTCCTAGAGACAGTTTCTGTTCTTTGTGTTTCTCTGCCTTATGTTGTGCACAAGAAGGAAAATCCACAGGGAAGGCCATGCCAGCCCTACTAGATAAGGGTTTTCCTTTAGTCTCGTTCATTGTCCTGAGAGCTTAGGTTTTCTTTTTTTTTGACAGTGAGAATATTTTCTCCCAGGCCCCCACCATTCAGAGAGTGCACTTACCAAGGTGCACTTTGGTAGCCAATCAATTATACTGGGCTCTAAGCTCTCTCTGTGTCCTGCTATGCCAAGCGCACAAGGGAGTTCTGTCTCTTGACTGACTGTTTTCTCTGAGACTCATTTGAAGAATGAAATTCTTAGATCATGAGGGCTTCACCATCTGTGCCCTCACCAAGGACACCTTGCATCTATGGCAATCATTTATTGTAAGCCTAGAAAGTTAACCTCAGGTCTTCCATAAAAAAAGGTATATAGGGTTGAGTCACTAAGGCAGACCCTACTTGTTAGTGGCCAGACGATGAATCTCTTGAATTGGAAAAACTTCTTTATTTGAAAAAGCTTTTCAGAGAATTCTCATTCCAAGTAACTGCCCTATTGGTATTTAAGGGAGGATCAAATTGAATGTAAAACACACAAAACTATAATGGCTAGGCTTAAGGGATCCCTTGTTAAAATGAAAGAATAAAAGTCACACTTAGAACAAAAATTAAAAACCAAATCTGATGTAAATCTCCCTCCTATACTCTCATTTATCCCCAACTTTGTGTTCCTTATTCTCTAAAAGATTTTCTGGATCTCTAGGTACTTGACCTAAAATCTCCTCCTGAAAACCTAGCTCAATCAGATCTTTTTTTTTTTTTTTTTTTTTTGTATAATTACTTTTAACATGGAGTTTACAATCCAAGGGCCAGAGCTTTCTCCCAGACTCGAGTTTACAAATTCTCAATTGGTTTGTGAGGCCAGTAGGGATACTTCTTCATGTCCAGTTTGGTTTCTGGGAAGATTTCATTCAAGTCCTCAATGGTCATCTGGTCAAATGGAATTATGTTCTTCATCTTTTCCAGCTCTTTCTCATATTGCTCAATCCTGGTCTTTGAGAGAGACAAAAACTCAGCACAACTTTTCACATCTTCTTTTTCTTCAGCATCTACCAGGGTGCTGTATTTATCAGCTGGCACAGGCACCTTCAGGGCATTAAACTTCTTCTCAAAGTCATCTACCAAGCCGGGCTTCGCTACATTGGCCTTATAGTAAGCCCAGTCAATAGCAGGTGGATTCTCAGGTACAGTGGCCAACCTGGAGGTGAGGGTCTCATTCCAAGATTTCAGGGAGTTAGCAATAGCCTTCTGGTTTTGGGGTATGATCTCTCCAAAAGCTACCCAGTCAATGGCTTTTAAAGCAAGTTTTCGCCCAGACATCTTGAGATCCTTCACCGACCCCAGCGGCCCACAGTTCACAGCAGCAAATAACGGCTCAACCAGATCTTAAGACTCCAACTTCACCAGAGAACTTTCAGCTGCCTATTTTAACTTCCCTTTCTCTAGAAGACATACTGAGGGCACTCAGACCTGGCCTTCAAGCTAAAGGTATACAGACCACTTGTGTTAAGTGCTGAACATCAGGAAGTAAATTTAGTAGGAGCTGCCAAAAAGAAAAAGGTTCATTTTAGTCTACCTTCTGATTCCTCTTACTTTCCAAGCCTTTGGACATTTATATGCAATGTCCTTTGCTGATGTATCCTGGACATACCCCACAGAGAATTCATATCCCCTGGACAGTGGGTGATCTTTTAAATTATAAAACCCTCTTACTCCCATTCTCAAGAGGATCCAACAAAATTTAAAAAAGGGTTAGAAAAACTGGTAGATATTCATGATCCCATTCAGAGACCTTGACTGGCTACTATGGGGTGTTCTCCCAGCCCATGATTATATTGCAATTATCAGACAGGCCAGAGGGCCCCCTGGAGAAAACCCCAATGGCCAGACTCTCTCCTGGGCCCTCCAAATAATGATCAGAAAATGGCTTTGCTGGAGACTGATATTCAAAGTTTAATCAAAGCTATGCTAGAGGCCCTTCTTCCTAAAGTTAATTGGTCAAAAGTTGAATTATGTACTCAGAAAGTACATCCAAAAGCATTCACTGAACATTTTATACAAACTTTCCAAGACACACAGCATTAAATCCAGAAGCCCCAGAGTATAGAAACCTCTTACATCTGATCTAGTGGGAAATGTTCCCCCGATATAAAACAACAAATTCAAAATAGTGTGGTTGGCTGGTCGGGCAACCATTAACTGTGATAATGGAGGCTGCCAAGTAATTCTTTGAGAATAGATAGGAAAGCAGAAGAAAAGAGAGGTAAAAATTCTTGTTCTTCAATGTGAATCTTTAGATAAGCAAAAATATGACTGAGACTAAATCAAAGCCTACCCCAGAGCTCTTCCTATTTGTCTCCAGACAATTGCAGATATTGCAAGAAACCAGGACATTAGAAAAGAAATTGTCCTGCATTTAGGAGAAAGTTTGAGGAATAATTCCCCTAGATTCCAGCAGCCTCAGAATGTTTATTTTTCTCTTTTTTTTTTTTTTTAATATTTATTTTTATTGTTTTTGACAGAGAGAGAGAGAAGAGATACAGAGACAGAGAGAAGGGGGAGGGCCCTGAACAGTCTCCATAGTTGCACATCATTGGTTTTTCCACATAGTTTCATTCCACAGGTGGGCGCAGGGCTGCACAGAGCAGGAACTGGACCAGGCACTCCCCAGTTCAGCATATGGGTCCACACAGGCTGGGGCCGGGATTCAATCCTCGGGCTGCAAAGTGAGCGCTTAACCCACTGAGCCATCCTGACTTCCCCTATTTTTCTCCTCTTGAGAGGCAATTTCCCCCTCAATTTATGGGGCAGTCAATCCTTAGTCACACCCCAGAGCCTACCATTAAACTTAAAATAGAGAGGATCAGGAACTGCAATTCTGAATTGACATTGGTGGGACTTTCTCTACTATCTGTTCAGAGGATTAATCACTACCTGTAACCTCAGATTATACTCAAGCTGTTGGACTCTCTGAGCAACATATTTCATTGCCCATATCTTAGCCCACTCTAATATCCTTAGGCCCTCTTAACATCGATCATGCCTTTTTAGTTTCAAACAGCTCATCAGCAGATCTGCTTGGCAGATATTTGTTATGTAAATTTAAAGCTACTATAAAATATAATGAGAAGGGCATTTTTATTTTCTTGTGCTCAGACCAAGCCCCAAATGTCTTACTTTATTAGGATCTCATCCTGATTTAAATTTCCCTGAAGAGGTTGAGTCTTTAAGAGCTATCCCAATTTATCACATGCAGATGAAGTTGGATTGCTATGAAATGCAGAGCCTGCACATTACTTGGAAAAAATAAATAAATAAACTATTTCCATTAGTAGGCCAAAACCCTCTCTCTAGAGATATAGAGTGAGACACAACCTATAATAGTCTCCCTCTTGAAGCAGGGTGTACTAGTTTTTATTTCTTCACCTGTAATACTCCAAACTTGCCAGTAAAGAAAGAAGGCAAATTTGACTCAGATGAAAATCAAATTTATCATTTGTATGGGGCCTAAGAGCCATAATCTCTTGTAATTTCTTGCTACCCAGTGGTCTTTAATCTTGTCTACTATTCTTACCTCAATGCCTGCTGATGCAACCTGGTTTACAATAGTTGACCTCTATTAAGCATTCTTTTCAATCCCTGTCCATTCTGACTCCCAGTTTCTTTTTGCATTCACATTTAAAAGGAAATGATTTAAAATGGACCTGTACACCAGATATTTGAGTCCCCCTCAATATTTCCCGAAATCCTTAAAACAGATTTAGACTCTGTAGCCTTTACCCAAGGCTCTAAGCTTCTTCAGTAAGTAGATAACCTTTAACTCTGCAATAAAATTAAACAGAGAGATCTTATAAACTCTCTAATTCTCCTAGAGGCACTAATGGAACAAAGCTAGAAAGCCTCCAGATCTAAACTTCAATGGGTAAAAACTACTGTTATCTACTTAGGACATAAGAGAGATATCTCAGAGCATTCAGTAGCTAACCCCTAAACTCCTTGAGTCAATTTTGTCCATTCCTCTCCCCAAGACAAACAAACAAACAAAACAACTATATCAATTTCTAGGATCAGCTGGCTATTGCTGCCAACAGATTCCTAATTTTGCAGCCCTTACTGAGCCTCTCTGTATGCTCTACTCCCAGATAACATCTCAGAGCCTATTTATTTCCTAGTCTTCAGAGGCATTAACCTCTTTTCAAGCCCCAAATTAGCTTTGTACACAGTTGTGACATTTAGTTTACCTAACTTTAACAAACCCTTTTATTTATACTGCCAGGAAAATACAGTGATGCCTTGGAATTAGAACTTAATCCACCCCAGAACCCTGTTCAAGTTCCAAGACAAGCTTTCCCCTTTTAAATAATAGAAACAGAATTAATCTGTTCCTGGGTGACACAAACTCGAATTTTCAAAATCTGTTAGACCAATTCCCCTGCATCACTCTCGAAGTATACCTCACACGAACGAGCGGGGTTTCGAATTCCAAGGCAAAATTTGCTTGATTTTTTCGTTCAGATTCCAAGTTGTTCACGTTTTGGGGCATTCGAATTCCAAGGTGTCACTGTAATAGGACTGTTGCAGGTGTTCTAAGACAACCTTTTGCTTCTCTGAGATGCCCTGTAGCATATTTTTCATGCCAGTTAGACTCTGTTGCATCAGGCATGCTCCCATCCCTATGTGCAGTGACTATAGCTGCCACCTTGATTGACAAAGTCAACAATTTAATATTAGGCTCCCTCATTCACCTCTATGTTCCCCATGCTGTGCCTGATAATTTACAAACTCATAGGATGAAGCACCTCTCCACAGGCAACAGACCACCTATGAACAGGTATTTTTAACTGTTATCTTATATCATTGTAACACTTTTAATCCAGCTACTTTACTATCCCTTTCTGATGATTCAGAGCCCTGCAATATCCCACATGGTTGCCTGGCAGCTATAGAAATGGTCTCAAAGCCACAAGAGGATCTCTCAGACATTGCTTTAGTCAACCTAGACTTAACTTTTATTTTGTGATGGCTGCTATAAACAAAATTTCCAGAGAAACATAATAACAGGATATACCATAGTTTCCCCATATGAAACACTTGAGGCATATTCTTTGCCCATTATAAAATTAGCCCAAGCTGCTGAACTCATAGCTCTTATTAGAACTTGCACATTGGCTGAAGGAAAAATAGCACTGAGGGCCTTATTCCCAAACTTCAGAGAATATGAATTGGAAAAGGCAATCCTAAACCTCTCCATGGAAATGGAACAAGAGTTTAATACCACCATGCAAATTCTGAAAATACTCCATTTGGAATTTGACATCTCTGTAGTTGTCCAAAATCAATGTGCTTTGGACATACTCACTACTTGACAAGGAGGAGCTTGTGCAATAACTGGGGAAAAATGTTTTTTCTATGTAAATCAAACAAGACAAGTAGTGTTTAACTTAAATCTGTTAAAAGACAAGATTAATATTTTCTATTAGATAAATGAAGCAAAGACATTTTATTGGACTAACATATTATCAGGATTGGGAAACTTGTTTAATGGAGTGTGGGTGTATTTAAATTGGTATTAGTAAAAGTAATAGCAATATTGCATTGTTGAAATTTGCTGTTTGATATTGAAAGAATACATTCTTAAATAAATGGTTATGTTTTAATGTGGATTTCTCACTTTATGAGTTTTTGTTGTTGTTTTCGCTAATGACTTATTACTTGCTGTTTACTTTATATTTATTTTAGACTACTGAAATGATGTTAGACAAAAAGCAAATCAAACAATTTTCTTATTCAAGTTCAAAATGGATCATAAAGCAGCAAAGACAACTCACAACATCAACACATTTGGCCCAGGAATGGCTAATGAATGTACAGTGCATAGTGGTGGTTAAGAAATTTAGCAAAGTTGATGAAAGCCTTGAAAATGAGAAGCATAGTGGCCAACCACTGGAAGTTGACAATGACCAATTGAGAGCAATCATTTAAGTTGCTCCTCTTACAACAACATAAGAAGTTGCAAAAGTTCTCAACATCAACCATTCAACAGTCATTCAGCATTTGAAGCAAATTGGAAAGGTGAAAAAGCTCAAACAGTGACCGAAAATCAAAACAATCGTCGTTATGAAGTATCTTCTCTTATTCTACACAACAACAATGAACAAGTTCTTGATCAGATTGTGATGTGCAACAAAAAGTGGATTTTATACAACTGGTGATGACCAGCTCAGTGGTTGGACCGAGAAGAAGCTCCAAAACACTTCCCAAAGCAAAACTTGTACCAAAAAAGGTCATGGTCACTGGTGGTCTGCTGCCAGTCTGATCCACTACAGCTTTCTGAATTCCAGCAAAACTATTTCATCTTGTTGAGACATATGCTCAACAAATCGATGAGATGCACTAAAAACTGCAGCGCCTGCAGCCAGCATTGGTCAACAGAAAGGACCTAATTCTTCTCCACTGCAACGCCTAACGGCACAACCAATGCTTCAAAAGTTGAATGAATTGGGTTATGCAGTTCTGCCTCATCTGCCATATTCACCTGATCTCTCACCAACCAACTACCACTTCTTCAAGCATCTTAAAGATTTATTTTTATTGTTTTTTGACAAAGAGAGACAGACAGAAAGAGACAGACAGAAGGAGGAGAGAGGCCCGGGAAATGGCGGCTGCAGGAGAGAGTGGGGTTTCCGGCGGCGGGGGCAGCACGGAGGAGGCATTTATGACCTTCTACAGTGAGGTGAAACAAATAGAGAAGAGAGATTCAGTTCTAACGTCTAAAAATCAAATTGAAAGATTGACCCGTCCTGGTTCCTCCTACTTCAATTTGAACCCATTTGAGGTTCTTCAGATAGATCCTGAAGTAACAGATGAAGAAATAAAAAAGAGATTTCGGCAGTTATCCATATTGGTGCATCCTGACAAAAATCAAGATGATGCTGACAGAGCACAAAAGGCATTTGAAGCTGTGGACAAAGCTTACAAGTTGCTACTGGATCAGGAACAAAAGAAGAGGGCCCTGGATGTAATTCAGGCAGGAAAAGAATACGTGGAACACACTGTGAAAGAGCGAAAAAAGCAATTGAAGAAGGAAGGAAAACCTACAAATGTGGAGGAAGATGATCCAGAGCTGTTCAAACAAGCAGTATACAAACAGACCATGAAACTCTTTGCTGAACTGGAAATTAAAAGGAAGGAGAGAGAAGCCAAAGAGATGCACGAAAGGAAGCGACAAAGAGAAGAGATTGAAGCTCAAGAAAAAGCCAAACGGGAAAGGGAGTGGCAGAAAAACTTTGAGGAAAGTCGAGACGGTCGTGTGGACAGTTGGCGAAACTTCCAAGCAAATACAAAGGGAAAGAAAGAGAAGAAAAATTGGACCTTCTTGAGACCACCGAAAGTAAAAATGGAGCAGCGTGAGTGACCACCTGGGGTCACAGCCACCGAACCTTTTCCCAACTGTCTCCCCTCTTGCTTTGAAGGACTCATTCTTTCCTCCCATTTCCACCTCAACATAGAGTAGTATTTGCTTTTTAGTCCATTTTGTTTTCAATACAATTTAATATCAATCAGAGTAATTCTTTTGTACATTGAAATGAGGGGCTTGGTTTAAAAAGAAACCTTCCTCTATCCCCTACCCCTAGGCCAACCAGGATTGGAAGGCGCTGCCACTGGTGTTGCCTTCTCTTCCCACAGCTTGTAACTTAATGTTTTGTATTTCACTGAATTGTGATGGTTAGAAACTTCATGTATAGTTTGTAGAAATCATTCAATTAAACATATTGCTTAAAATGGTGTTGCTGTGACTTCAGAGACAAGCCTGGGGCACCTTAGGAAGCCCCTTTGCTTCAGTGTCCTGCTTCTGGTTGTG
>PVKE010033857.1:0-17696 GCA_004027555.1 Craseonycteris thonglongyai | reverse complement strand
TAATGAGAGTGATAACGCTGATGTCATAGTCAATGCCCGGCTCCAGCCCTGTAACTGTGTAGTATCCTACTGAGGAGTCCACAAAATCTTCAAAAATAGGGATACCTTCTCCTGCTGCAACTACTGTGATGCGGTACCCAATAATGGTGGAAGAGTTTAGCGGGGTCCACCTCAGGCCGATGCTTGAATCGGTTATGTCAACAAAGCTTAGGTCAGTAAGTTGGGGCACCTCTATTAAAAGTTACAAAGCAAAAGGGGGCAAAAGAAAAATAGAGGCAAAAAAGAGGGAAAAAAATAAAGCAGTGTACATCAGGTCACTAGTAGTAAATCTGGTGGAATGTTAAAGCAATGATGGTAATATGCAATCTGCTCCATATTATCTGAAAAGACTTCCTGAGCATCGTGAATAGTTTGCTTTTCTTCAAGAACGAAACCATTTACAATATTCTTCTAGGGATTGTCTTGAACTTTAAAAAGGTCTCGAAGTAGTACAGTTTGAACTTTTCCTAAAAATTGTAGGACTGTTTAGGATGTCAAAACCATTCATAGGACTTAGACATAATATCTATAGTAAGTATCATAAATATTAAAATTTTTAGAAACCCAAAACTTTTTTTAGTAGAAAAATAAAGCTTGCATAAAGAAGATTTTTTTAAATGGTTGATGAGTTTTTCTTTTCTTTCCTATACAAAAACTCATGAGAACATTATGGCCATAATGCCAGTACATTATGAATATACAGTGCAAAAAGTGCCATCTAAAAGCAGAAGACAGGCCTGAGTCCAAGGCCATTGCCAATATTTTGTTTAATTCATAATCAAAGTTATTTAATTAGCATTACTAAAAAGCATTCTACCAAAAAGTGCAAAGAGGAACATAATCTGTCCACTTTCATTCTGTCACAAGGTCTTTTCAGTGCTGTCAATCCACAAGAAAAACACCCTGAAGGTGTGATTTTTCTTTTTTCTTTTTCCCCAATTTTAAAAAAGAAAGGATTTGAAACAGCCAAGTGAAGAATTGTACGTGTCAATCTAGCATTATTTCAGTGTCCACATATAGAGGCAGATACTATTTGATAGACAGCCGCTGAAAATGGATATGGACGGTGAAACCAGGCACAGATGTTTTGACGGGATGCATTTACCATATTACTTTTAGCCTGCCAGTACTGAGTACAGACACGTGACATCGTTTTAGTAATATTTCCACGTGAACAGACAGTACAGAGTTAATGCCATGGTTGCTACTTCATTACACACTCATCGCAAAGACAGCATCCCAGTGAAGCACAGACAGTAAAGCAGTGTTAACAGCAAGCATTTGTCCAAATAGTTGCTTTGACTTCATGGTTTTAGAGTGTGCTTGGGAGGTCAAAATTAAATCCCAACTATACTTGACACACTCAACCATCTGGGGATTAAGATGTTAATCCCCACTCTTACTGAAACTGCCATTCCGAGGATATCAGCTTATTTTTTCATTACCTGGGATGATGGTATCAGAGATTGGGACACTTTCCTTGTCATCTTTGACAGTGTAAACACTGACATTGTACTCCATGCCAGGATTCAGGCTTTCAAAAGTGCAGGAACTCTGATCTGCATGGACCACCTCTTCCAAAGAATATCCCTGCTGGCCATTTGTTGGGGTGGTAGTAATTCTATACCCAGTAATGTCTGGAGAAAATAGAAAAGAGGAAGTTACTGTATGGGAGATTTGCAACCCAGAACACATCGAACTAGACTCCATTGAGGGACCCACAAAGGGGAATGGGGAAAGAACTCCACACTTATTGAGGACTCTGTCACTTAGGGCTTACAACAACCTTTTAAGGCAGGTATTAAGATTCTCAGTTTAAAGAAAGTCTTGGAAAGGGGAAGTGATTAACGAAGGCTTTCTCCTTCTACCCCTCTACCCTGTTTGATCATCAGCATTACAGCTGAAGAATTCCATTTTACCTGCTTAGTGTGGAATGGCTTCTAACCTTAGGCATATTCCCCAAAGTGGGCCCTCCTAATATAAAAGGTCTGAACCTATGGGGTGTATAGGAAGGAAATAAGGAAAAAAGAAAAAGTGAAAAACAAAAGTAGCTCTACTGATTCCAGATACATATTAATTGCTGAACACTTCAGTAATTGTGGAAATAGGCAGTATGAAGATTGAAGGTGAAGAGAGATTCAAATTAAAACAGTGATGACTACAGATCTGCAGGGACAGACTAAAAAGGAAATGAGGAAGTATATTTAAGTTACACTTACCAAAGGGCAAGGAAATGACGCTATATTGTGTCATTAGGAACAGGATGAAACTAAAGTGGTATATACAAAGAAATCCAAATGGATGGGAAATGCTGAGGTCATTACATTTGCTAGTGACCATCCAGATGGGCAGGCTATAGGTCATCCATTAAAACTAAGTATTAATGATCTAGTTTCCAACAAGCATGAAACTTGCCAACTTAACATTTTAAATTCAGAGTAATTTGGCTGGAAATAGTATAGCTTTGGCTTAAACAATGTTTCCACAGATAATGAAAACATTGCCAAAATCACTCTACTTCAGAGAAGGATTAACAAGGTTATTTTGAGCTAGTTTTGTTCTGTGTAATTACACACATTGATCAGATAATTAGAGATAATAGCCTTAGTTGTGTGCTCCAGCAAAGGCAAGAGCTACTTTAAAAATTACAGTAAAATTACAATTAGTGAAATAATAAACTAAATATAGTCTGTAAATTAAGAAGTATAATAGTTATGGATGCAATCAACATGAGCTGAACTTCGTTTTTGTTTAATGTAGAATTTTCTCAATTACGAGTATCCTGGTATCTCAATACTGATTTTTCCAAAATATCCAATATTAAATAATACAATTACATTTTAGTTAACATTTTCCACTTGGGCTTGGTAAAGGTCAGAAATATCTAAAATTTCTCTGGTTATTGTCAGATACATCATGCTACTTGAATATTGTTATAGCTATTTGTACACATTCTTGGATTTTATAATTTTCAATTATGTGTGAACAAAGAGTTTAGACAAAAACTACATTTAAAGCTTTAAAAATAGTCATGGAACTCCATTCAACTAAATTTCTTAGTACTGAGTATAATTAAAAAACAAAAAAATTAAATCTCAAATACGTGGTGCTGGTTGTAAGAAGGAGTCTAAAAACCTTTTGATATAAATTTATAATAATCCCAGTTGTGTAACATTTAAAATTTGTGACTATGAGATCAGCTTTTTTTCTGAGTTTCAGTTTTATCATTCTGTAATACAAAGGTTATTTCCACCTTCTGTTACCCTGAGTATTTTTGTGGCACAACTCGTGACAAAATATTTGTGAAACTTCACTGAATAATCTTAGAATCTGTAATAACTCGTAAAAGGGAAATTACACAGTATGATTTCCACCATTTATTTGGCAATTTAGAATGCCTCTGAGCAAAACCACCTTCCAGGATGCCTTTCCTCAGCCCTCATGCTTCCCTACAGTTCAAAAAGGGTCTGCCTCTTTCTCTCTTTCGTGAGATTTAAATAAACATGTAGCAAAACAGCCTACTCAGTGCTCTGTGATGTATACTGAAGTCCTGCATTTTTTAGAGTGGGATGGGTACTTCTAGTTTTGACCCTATATTTCTCTGAAGGGAACACAGTTTATAAACCCTTTGTCTTGGGATGGTGTTACATCTACTTGCGTTCTGACCCATCCTATGCTTACCAGGGGTGGTGCTCCTCTCCCAGGAGACTGTAAGCACACCCGTGTCAGGGTTCGCCTCCAGGTGCAAGTTTGTGGGTGGAGACAATGCTATACAGAAAGAAAATCATAAATTGAAAGTTCAAGATAATACAAAGCAGTTGACCTGTGGAACATTCCCCCCGCTCTCTCTCCTTTCTCTCTTTTAAAAAGAATCAGTAAAAATACAGAAGTTGTACTATAAAACTATGGTGGACAGCAATTCTGACAGAATTTTTTTTTTTTTAAATAATTAATGACTTTGCAATACTATTGAAATCTTCCCATCTTGCCAGTTCATTAGTATTCTTGACTTGGAATGAACACATCTGATGCCATGGATTATATGACATGTGTTGAATTTAACTCAAAATTTAGAAATAGCTAATAATAGCTAAAAGTAATGTTGATATCAGTTAGTTTTGAAAGTAGAACAGTTTTAAAAACTAAAAAAAAAAAAAAGGAAAAGCAGCAAAGAACTCTTACGTGTTACCACTCTATTCACAATTGGTGTATCTCTCACTTTCCCATCTCTGAGGACTGAGATGGTGTAAACGTATTCCACGCCCGGGGTCAGTCCAGACACAACGATGCTTCCTGATTCTGATGTCACTTCTCGTGGTGCTTCCCCTCCCTGGCTTGGTCGTACACCCAGCTAGAAGGAAAGCAAAATGAACACCAAGGACAAATATTTCTGGAGGTGGGTTACTGCCGAGAGGTGGTGGTTCTGCTTCATAAAATGTGGATTTTTCAGGAACTATATACTATGTGCTTTAATTAGGGAATGAACTAGGGCTTCACTTTAGCTCTATCAGATACTTTAGCCAGAAATTCTCTATACTGAGGGGCTGAGGTGAGGGTGGTATCTTCTAAAACTGCATCAAGGTGGCTATAATAAAAGGTTCCAGAGAAATGTCATTACATACTGCTTTGCTTAATGAATCAACTCCTGGAGCACACCAGAAGTACACAGGAGCTTTCGGCTACATGGCAGACAGTTTTTTACTATTTTCTTTTTGCTCCAAGAAATCCCCTGGTTCTCTCTTTACTGAATTACTCACATCCAGTTCACTTTTTAGTTGCCATTTAGAGGTTCTAGCCCTGTAATACTTCGTATTCCAAAAACACTCCTTTTGAAGAAGTATCTTTATAGCTGCAACTGCAGGACGGTATGTTACAAAAGAAGAATTAAAATAAACATGCCCACAAGTTTAAATCTTTTTAAGATTTTATTCAACAACCTAAGTAATAGTGTGTCATCAGTATTCAATTCTAGAGACATCCTTTGTATGTAATAAAGCTTCTGAAAGTCAGAATGACACCATAAAGAGAAATTTAAAAGGTATGCTGGCGATCTTCAAAAAGGGCTCCTCTAAATTTAAGTAGCATAGTCATCATCAAAACCACAATGAGATACAACCTCACACCTGTTAGAATGGGTATTATCAACAAGACAAGTAATAGGTGTTGGAGAAGTTGTGGAGAAAGAGAAACCCTTATAAACACTGGTGGTCAGAATGTAAATTGGTACAACCACTACAGAAAACAGTGTGGAGGTTCCTCAAAATATTAAGAACAGTATTACCATATGACCCAACAATCCCTCTTCTGTATATCTACCCCAAAAACCTAAAAACATTTATCTGTAAAAATATATGTACCACTATACATATATGTTTATCACAGCATTATTCACATTGGCCAAGACACGGAAACAACCAAAGTGTCCTCTGCTAGATGACTGAATAAAGAAAGTGTGGTACATATATAAGTGAAATATTACTTGGCAGTAAGAGAAGATGAAATAATGGCACTTGCAACAACATGGGTGAATTTTGAGATTATAAAGCTAAGCAATTTTATCAGACAGAAAAAGCTGAGAACTATACTTGTATGACTTTCCCACATGTAGGATATAAAACTGAAAGGAACAAAGGAACAAGACAAAGAAAGAAACAAAAACTCATGGACACAGACCACAGTTTAGTGGTTACTGGAAGGTAAAGGGAAGGGGGTGGGTAGGAGGGTAAAGGGGGTCAAATACATGGTGATAAAAGGAAAACTGACTTTGAGTGGTGAGCACACAATGCAATATAAAGATGATGCATTATAGAATTGTATACTTGAAAGCTATATAATTTTACTAACCAATGTTACCCCAATAAATTTAATAAAAATTAAAAAAAGAAAAAAGAAATAAGTACAGTCCTCTGTGCTAAGCACAGACAATAATATTGGTGAAAACAGAAATTCTATGTAAGGAGTGATGGCTTTGTATGTCCAAGTATGTTGAGTATTTTATAAATAAACACATAAGAAATATGGCTATCTGCATTCCTCAAAAACAAAATGAGCTTTGGTGTATTCTTTTAAACGAACAACTGTAGGGGTTTAGTTTTGATTTCCAATCATAATAAATATTTCTCTATATATACTCTAAATAAAAAGAATTCTTTTAAAAGTATTCATTTGTATAAATATCACTTCCCTAATATCATCACTTTAAAGAACATGGACCCATATGTCTATAGGGAAGACTTTAATCTTAATTTCTATTAGAAGATTCACCCACGGGGCTCTGAACAAGTTGAGGTAAAACTGAATGAATGAAAATGTGATTTTTAAGTGATTCTGAGTTTAATTGGTCTTCCTAAATTGGCTTTTGTGAACTTGTTGACACCCATTGAGAATAACACATCAAATGGAATTTTCTTTTTATTTTTAAACGTAGTTCCCTTGGGGGAAAGACAGAGAAAATAAGATAGAAACAACTAACAGTTCCATACTAATGTTTATTCCTTTGCAAAGCAATTTCACTGCCTCCATCCATCCTCACAGCCATTCAGTGAGGCGCAGAAGTATTGTTATGCCCTGACAATGTGATCAGTGAGGTGCCAACAGAAGAAGCAGGTAATAAAACCCAAGTCTCCTGACTCCTGAACATTTTGTTTCTACCACACCCAGAAATGAGAGGGCACCTCAGGGATGTATCACAAGAGATTAGGAACATCTGCAACTTACCTTAAAACCAATCCTTGGAGCAGGCGTCCACGTGATTACAATGGTGGTTTCAGTCACCTCGGTGTTGTAAGGTGGAATGGAGCCTCTGGGCTGCACTGTGAAATGAAATGGATACATGTGTCAGAACTTAGGAATCACAGATGATTGTAGAATGTCAATGACAAGTTTTTGTTTTGTTTTTTTATCAAGAACCTCAGTTTAATCAGCTGGGGGGCTTCTCAGTCATTCAGGTGTCACCCAAAGCCTCTGAAACTTGGTTAAAATGCAGGTTTGCCTCTTTTCATCCCACCTGGAATTTCAGTTTGATGACAATTAATTTCCCTATAGTGTCAGTATGTAAAACTGGTCACCACAGATTGATTATCATTCTGCTTCTTAATCATTAACTTGAGAACAATTGTTAAATTATAGATGGTTACCTAAAAATAGCTTTATGCTACATATAATGATGGTCAATTATTTGGGGTTGCAATAAGAGATCCATGTGAAAGTTAAAACAAAACTGGCCACCATGGATGTACTTACAAATTCTAAAGATTCTTTCCTTAATATGTGAGCCTTTATTCAGAAAAACAATACTGCAGAAATTTAATATTCTACCACTAGACTCAGGAATTATTACAGACATTTACTCACATATCTTAGTATCATGAGACCACTATTATTTCTCTTAGTGATAATGTTACTTTAAACAAAAAATATGAAGAAAAAAAAGAGAAAAACTTAAGACAGCTATTTTCAGTAATCCTACAAATCTTATTATAAATTTAGAATTTCTAAAATATAATTGGCTGAACAACTAAATCTTGTAATAAGAGATTTACTGGCTGCTATGGGAAAATTAAGGTCGCAAAAGCCAAGATAGTTGAGCAGGGTGTCGAATTCCAAAGCTTTCAAGTGTGCTGATGGCCTTGGATACACATTAGGGGCCTACCTGCTGTCTCTTTACATGCCAACCAAATTCTATGCCCACTGGGAAAATACCTATTAAATATGTTTATACTAAATTATGAATGGCTGGTGAGACAAAGTTACCCGCCAGAGTTATACAGACGGGGATTAAAAAGTCTTCCAACTCCAGTCTCTACTCAGCTTTGGTCAATTGTTTTTAATTTGTCACGTGGGAATTCAGAACCAGTATTGCAATCTTCCAGTTTTTTGTTGTTTTTTTTTCCCCAGTCAGGATTTTAACATGGAATTAAAAAAAATGTTTTTAAAACACTGTGTGGAAAAAATAAAATATATGTACGAGCCACTCTGTAATGACTATCCCAATGACTGAACTGAAGTGCTCCTGGTTTAGTGAGCCATTTTGTAAGTATGTTATTATTCTGATGACATTAGGTGGAGAACTTGGATGGGTGACCTGTGATGCCTTCCCACTGTCTGAAATCATACACCCCTTGGTTGCTGCTGACTTTGCCAAAATGCTATGGCCAGCCCGGTATGACTATGTTAATGGCCACAAGAAATAAGTCAGGAGCAGTCAGCTTCTTTCAACAAACATCTGTGAAAGCCACAACTTTTTCATAAGTTACATTCTCAACTGTCTTGGGCTTTCAGATGGGGTATTTCCTATTGCTTGAGCCAGCCAGCTAGAATCTTCTCAAGTTTAAGGATGATGAGCTCTCCCTGGGAAGACCATTACAGGAAAATCTCCAAACTACAAACCCACAAGGAAAGGATGTAACTGTAAGTATGAGCTGTGGGTTCTGGCAGGTCTTGTTAGGTGAAGAAAAGCCTGGCTGTTTAAAGAAATAAAATTTGCCCTATTTAAAAAGGAGTAAACTGAATTTCCCCCAGAAACAACTCCCAACCCACCTCACAGTTGCTCTTAAGAATTTAGCAGGAGTTACAAAACCCAGCAAAGTTATTCCCAGAATTAAGCTTCGTAAAACAATAAAACACTTAAAGCAGTTTCAAAAAAGATGCAAGCCCTGCTAATGTTTATAGCCTCAGAAAGTACTTGATGTTCAAATAAAGTTGTAGAACTCCCTGCTTACGTAGGCGTACATATTTAAATCTAAGCTTGGTGAGATGTTTTCATTATCATTCCTTCCTTAGTCAATCACCTCTAAAATAAATAATTTTTCCCCTTTATTCAAAATAAATAATTTTTGAAAATATACAGGTACAATACACTATGTTAACCTTTATCTAGTAAAGTTAGTTTTTACTATCAATTTTAATTTAAATATAGTTCATTTTATATACATATATTGTGCAGAGCATAAAATAACTTGTCTAATATATCAAAGTCACCAAAATTACTTGAAATAGCTTATATTGAGCCACCTAACTTAATTATTATCTAGTATCACTAAAAATTCTTTCTTTTGTAGGCACTTTATCTAACAATAGAGATTACATAACATACACCATACGTTTAGGAGTAAAAAACTGTAACTATATAATCCTACATTTAATATTTATTTAAATATTTATATAAAATGTAGAAATATATGTAGTCAGTAAAAGACTACACCTACTGAAGTCTTTATTCTAATGCAGTGAAGGACATCTGTGAGAAATAAATATTTATGAGAAATACAAAAACACTGAGTTCATGTTAATAGATTTTAGGGTATCATAGTAACATGTAACATAAAATAGCAAAATGTTAAGGCAAATTTACAAATAAAAAGGAGAATTTACTTGCAGATGAACAGTAATTACTTAGAAAGAAGGCTTCACTAGCCAAATTTTATACACCAAAATTTTTCATAAATTATGAATTCCTACTAGGAAAAGTTTATAGATAATTTCTTTAGGAAATAAATTCCATAGGTGTTTTAAAACTAAGTGTATATTCACTTTTTGAATGATTTTTTAACATCTATATTTTAGAATTAGTCAAAGAGTTAAGATTTGTTGAAAGCTTTTAGAAAATTACATGTATGTGTGTGTGTGTGTGTGTGTGTGTGTGTGTGTGTGTATATTACAGAGGTTCCTAACTCTGAAAAATGTTATGTTAGGAACCTCTGTAATTCAAAATGTCAAGTTAAAAATAACATAATGCTCAGCTAGAAATAAGAGGTCTTGTGCTTTTCTGTAATATAAATGAGAATGTATTTAGTAGAAGTCAGTTTATGAATACAGGCTTTTATTGCGATGTAAATCTTTAAAAGATTTAAACCCATTTCCTAAAAAATGGTGAGCAGAAGGACAGACATGACCAAAAATCATTGTCACTATTTTTCCCTCTGTGAAATTTCAAGAGTAATTTAAGAAAGATTTAAAAAATAAAAAAGCTATTCTGTTCTGTTCTGCAGAAATACTTTAAAATGCTGCAGGCAACACTGGTAAAGAAATCATTTCCTCAGCTTCCTGTTCTGTTGCTAGATGTTTTTATTCTGCATTTATTCTAGATTTAATTGGTAGATGTTTTTATTCTACAATTACTGTGATCATTTCATACCCAAAGTATTAGAACGTAGACATAGATATTGATTTTTTTTTTTGCCTTAACTAGTATTTGGTAAATTTATTTAATAAAATAGAATTCAATTTTCAAATAACTGGGTGTTTTAAACGGTGTTTGTTACTCAAAGTGTTGGTCCCAGAGCAAAGAAGCATGGCAACATATGTAATTTAATGCACTGCTTCCTTCATCAAGAAAATCTTGCTTCAGAAAAGTATCAACTGCATTAAACAGTGTGCCTCCTGATTTGATTCTGGCACAAGCTCTGTATTGTCTGGTAACAGGACAGTTCACGTCCTGTTACAGACCACCAGCAGATCTGTGGACCACACTTTGAGTAGCACTGCTTTCAATCTTTAAGTTTTTTATTAAACTTATTTTTTATTTAAATCTCGTACTAAGGTCTTTAAATTAACTTTTTAAAAAGTGGATGAAGGACAGAGAATGTAAAATCAAGGTTGGAACCTATAACATCACTAAAAAAGAGACTGAGATTCTGGCTTACGGGTATTAAAGACTCCAGTGGCTCTGGGGCTCTGCTGGTTGCCTTTGACAGCCACAAGGGTTGCAGTGTACTCGGACCCAGGCTGCAGATTCCTCAGTGGGTACTGTGAGGCCGAGGGTCCCACATTGTACTGCTTGGGCTGGCCTCCCCGGGTCAGGCCCACGGTTAGTCTGTACCCAGCGATCCGGGCCCGGGGTGGAGTCCAGGTCACTATGACAGTCGAGTCAGTTTCATTTACAAACTGGAGGTTAGTAGGAGCATCCAATTCTAGAAAAAAAAAAAAACATGTCATGAAATAAATATTTGAATTTTTTCGATGATCATACTGAGATCCTAAAGGTTAACGAAATGTTCTAAAGCTTTCTCTTCTTAAGGTTGAAACTGGGTATAAGTCAACAACTTGGAAATATTGAGCCATTAAGTGATTGACTGCTACAGAGAATTCTACAAAACTCTATGCCAGTCATGAGAAACCACTGACCTTTTTTTGCTTGGCTATGATTCTGTGGAAAGTCTGATTTTCCAGCATGACTTTCTCATTACCCTCCAGAATGATACCAACATTATAGAGATGGAATTAAAAAGAATGAAAAAAAAAAATCTGTAAATGCCACAATTTACTCTGTTGAGCCATGAGTTAAGAAAAGAGAAATAAACCCTAAAATGAGGGCAGAAGAAAGCTCCACATGGAACAAAAGCAATTATTTTGTGCACTTATTGAATGATTACTCCTTTGCTGGAGAAATACGTGATTTTCACATGATTCCAATTCAATAATAATTCTAACATAAACTCAGAACTTCAGAATCATGGTAGGACACAGATGAGCTTACACTATCAAAATCATATAAATTGTGAGTTTTCTTCTTGAGTATGATGGCTAACAGTTTTCCCTGTAGTAATTTAAAACTCTTTTACAATAGAGGAAATGTTTAAGAGGTATTTACGTATAATAATTCTAAGTATGGGCTTTGGAGTAAAAGACATAGGTCAATGTAGACCCAGCTCCATCACTTTCTAGGTCCTGTAACCTTCTAAGTTGCAGAATTTTTTATAAGCCTGTTTCTCCAGGACCTACTAAGCACAAAATGTTTTAGCAATTAGTATTTGTAAACAATTACACTATAGAAGTGTTCAGAGCCTCCACTGGAAGTTTGATCTAGTTATATTGATTTAAACAAAAATGCACTCAAACTTTCAATCCATGTCCCCATTAGCCAAGAAAATTAGGTTCTCTTAAGTTCGCTGTTGGTGTCATTTCAATGGTACACGTACCATTTAGAAACCATGTCTGAGTTTTATTTTCAAATGTAATGTGCTTCATGTTCACTGCACTGTCCCTTACTGGCTGAGTATGTTCCTCTTTCTAACACAGGACTAAGTGGTATGCTACACATTCCCCATAGGTTGGCAGGGAGGGTGGAGAATTTGGGGTGCAGGTACAGTCAAGAGCAGGACATGGGGAAGCAGGGATGGCTCAGTGGGTTAGGCGCTCACTTTGCAGCGCCGGGGACCGAGGATCGAATCCCAGCCCCGGCCCGTGCAGAACCATACGCTGAACTGGGAGCTCCCCTAGTTCAGTTCTCTCTCTGTCTCTGTATCGCTCTCTCTCTCTCTCCTCTGTCAAAAATAAATAAAAATATATTTAAAAAAAAAAAGAGCTGGACGTACTTGTGGCCTGCTGTGCTGTCAGAGGCTTGCTCTCTCTCCCCTGGTTCACGGCAAAGACTTTGAAATGATAGGTGACCCCTGGGGACAGCCCCAAGACTTCCGCAAAGGTGTTCCTGCTGATGGGCAGCCTCTGCCCGTGCTCCCCAGGCAGGTTGACAGGGATCACATCCACGCGGTACCCGGTCACGGTGCTCTCAGGAGGTGTCCACATGATGGTGATCTTCACATCCGTCACTTCCACAAACTGCAGGTCCTGGGGAGGCGGCACAGTATCTAACAGACAAGAACCAACTGGTCATTCACAATTCCAGCCAGCTTCCTGGCGTGTATAACATAATTCATAGAGCCTCTCATTCTAGAGCAATGTTAAGATTTGTCTCTTCACTAGAGAATATGCTTTATTGCTTATATTTTTTATGGTTTAGTCATATTGCTCACATATGACATTTAAAGGTTTTATTTAATATACGTAGGTGAGTACATGAGGTCCCAACCTATGAAGCATCCTATTGAGGGGTTTAAAATGAACATACCAAACAAACAAACAAAAAACCTCACTGTGACAACAGAAAAAAATAGGTGATGGTTTTCATGTCACTGAATCGGTTTATAATAGAAAAACTTACCTTTAAGTTTCTAGTGAAAAATGTGAAGACTTTATGGTGTTAGTTTTTAATTAGGGAGGCCAATAACCTGCTTTGTTTGATCAGTTACTTTATAGTGAGGACATTTCAGCCAAATTTCATACAATTAGGGATAAACAAATCAATTTCTAGCATATAGGAACTGTAGACAGAGATAAAACAATCCTCCCACAGAGACAAGTATTCTTTCCTCTTACACTTCTGGTCCTCACCAGCAGGCTAATAGAAGGGATCCAATTCAAGATAGTTTTGTTACCTTGTTAAGCCCTAAGACATAAGATACCATAGCAGGTGTCTTTAGTTACCTGTACGTGGGACTCCAGTGGTTTCTTGTTGGATGAACACAGGGGTACTTTCTTGATTTTCTTCCACAGCATAGATAGTGATGTTATACTGAACACCAGGTTGCAAGTCACTGAGGGTGACAGAGTTGGCAGTTTCAGGAAGGTTCAGTTCGGTGCTACTACCTTCCACTGATGGTGAATACACGATTCTGTATCCTACAGATTCAAGAGAAAAAAAAGGAAGACACACTGTGTTATGAAACAATGGTGCGAAAAGTCACAAACAACCCCTTTTCCAAGAGCCTTTAGCATCTCGCTTGATTAGTTAAGCTAGTGATTCTTTTTGACTCTTTCAATGTTGCCACTTCTTTTAAGGACTATTCAGCACAAAGAAGAGATGTGCAAAGCTTTTTAATAATAAAAATCATCATTGAAGAGCCTAGATCTTTAATAAATGTCTGTTAGAGAAGCCATGAGATGAAAATAAACATTCTTATTAAACCAAGATCTCCTCGCTGAGTGCTAGATGATGGAGGCAATTAATGAACCATCCTGAATCTAGAGCTGTCTAGCCTGTCTGTGTCTTTTAGGAATGTTGGAGACAGTTGAATCACCTAATTAGCTAAGCAAGAAAGCAAGTCAGCTATGTCATTAAGAAGAAATTTTAAATATTACAGCTGGAAACAGTGTAGTTATCAACCAATGTAACCCCAATAAATTTAACAATAAAAAAATAAACTTTAGACTGAGGTTTTCAGAAGAATTACCCTCTTTTATCATGGGAATGCCTGGCTTAACACATCAATGAACTAGCTTTAGAAGTTTTGTGCATGCGTTGTGTGTGTACAGGGGTCAATAAAATGGATTCAAGGAGAAATGATCTATAAGAAAGTAGGAGTTCAGACTTGAAAACAATCACATTCTTGATGAATATTACACACACACACACACACACACACACACACACACACACACACACACCCCCTCTACCCTAGTCTAGCAATTTATAGGAGATTTATGTCCCCAGATCACAATCTACTCCTTCACCTCTTATGCCATCAAGCTCAACATGGCAGCCAAGAAGAGGAAGCTAAGCTGACCTGTGATGGGTGCCTGGGGTCTGCTCCAGCGAACAACAATTGAGGTGTCATCAACTCGGTCCACGGTAGAATCAGGAGGGGCATCGGGTGCTAACAAAGAGAAAAGGAAGAAAAGAGGAAAACAGTCAGGAACTATTGCTACAGGTCTGTTTTAGAGAAAAAGATTCTTTCATACCACATCGTACGCATGTACCTGTTGTTTGTGATGTAGACAGGATCAAACTCCGCTCTCCTTCTTCAGATATCTGATAGACATTGACAATGTATTTTCGGCCAGGAAGCAGGTCAGGGATATTCACAGAAGTGGCTGTGCTTGGAAGATCTTTGAAATAAAAAAGAAAGGTTACTAATCAGAGCATGCCAATCCCTCAAATGACTCCATAGCCTATGAGAAGGGTATTTTAAAAACTATATGTTCATCAGGGGAAGAGTAGAAGGAAATGTACTAATGGATACTCAATAATTATCAGTGCACAATGGGATATCTTTTCTTCCCTTTTATTTCATTTCCCAAATTTGTTCTCTAAAGACGCATAATTTTTGTAATCCACCCCAAATTTGTAAATCTAGTCCTTTCTTATATATCATCTTTACACTGTCCATTGAAAACATAGTAATCGGAAGTCAGGGTAGTAGTTATGGGTAGAGGACAATAGAAACTGGGGTGGGGGGATGTTCTCTTTCTTGATCTGGGTGCAGGTTATATGGGTGTATTCACTCTACAAAAATTTTATTGAGCTCTATTTATTTATAATCTGTGTACTTTTCAGTATGTAGAGTATTTCACAATCAAGTTTTTAAAAGGCCCCTAAACATGAGAATATGAAAAGCACAAATAAAGGTACTGTGCACCCCCAAAAGCTAACAATTTCCAATGCAGTTCTTATACTGGCAATTATTTCCGAAAAGAAGACACTTTTGTTTTATGGAATTACACTTGGGAAAATGCCTACGCAGTTCATAGGAGGGACTGGGAATCTGTGAGCTTGGCTCTGGAAAAACTCAGCTCAGTTGTAGAAAGGATCAATAGCTTTCCTTCCTCGTACTGGAGGGTAATGCATTCCATGTGAGCTGTCAACTAGTTCCATGGCTCACAGAGACGACCTGCCTATAAGCCATATCCTAAGCAGGGTTCAGTGGCAGCCACCCAGAACCTGTCATGACAACATGCTTGGCTTACCGAGGTACTGGGGTTCATCTCCCTCTTCACTCAGCTCGTATTCCACACGAAATCCTGACACGGTATCTGAAGCCGAGACCCACGAGACCACAAAGCTGCTGGCTGTGATTTCAGTCACAGATTCAGAAGTGGCCACAACAGGAGAAAAGGGTGTTGTCTCTCCTGTCACAGTGTTGCCTAGAGAGTCACAGAAAGGGAAAAGAGAGGCTTTAGCCATTGAGAAAATAATTGTGTGTAGAATATAATTTTTTTAAATGTGGGTGTCACCCCCAGAACAATATGAATTGGGAAGGAAAGTGCTTCCTTCCTCAGGGAGCCCAACTCAGAAAGTCAGGTGCAGACATGAGGATGGTGGGGTACGTACTGGTCACCGCCGTGCTCGTGCGGGTGGTGGTGAAGTCAAAGCGGGTCACCTCTCTCTGGCCATAGTGCTGAACACTGATGAGCTGCCCTTCATATACCACATTGGGCCGCAGGCCTTTAATGGTGTATGAGTTTAAGTGGCCTGGAATGATGGCTTCCTTCCAACGGCCTGGAGAGTTTTTCTAACAATTTAAATTAAAAAAAAAAAAAAAAATTAAGAATGTGATTATTTTCAAGTCTGAATTATGCAGGAAACTTGGAATAAGAATATGGACCTGTAGCAGAGTTTGTTAATTTTAATCATAATTATTTTTATAGTTAATATGTACTGATAGCTTATTATATACCATGTTTTATGCTATTTTACTTGCTTTCTCCCATTTAAACTTCATCTCACCCTCTTCCAAGTTAATATTACTATTGACCTCATTTTACAGGTGGAGAAACAGAGTGTTGTGACATGCCCAGGGTTACATACTCACAGGCGCTAGGTACCTTCCTTTTTGCCAGATTATTTAATATCATCACCATAATATGATGAACCCAAGGTTTGCCTCTCCCAATTTTTTTCATTTCTACAATGAACAGAGAGATAGCCCTCTCTGAAATAGGCAAAGCCATATATTCGATTTCTTACTTGGTGGAATACAATTCGAGTTTCTTGCTTTGCAGAAACTGTCAAAGGCCTCGTATTACTTCATGAGTCAGCTCCTGGGCCCATCACATACAAGGTTCAAATGGTCTGGTGTTATGACTCTTTCTTGGATATAACCTACCCCCCTCAAAGTGGTTAGCCAACTTTATGCAAGACTGCAGAAGACTGCAATTGTGGTGTATTTAATCTTTGCTTCCAGTTTATATTTTCAAATCCTGTCCAAATTCAGTAATATATGAATCACAAAACTCTTTGCAGTAAAATGTGTGGAAAAGAAATGTCCTTACTTCAGACAAGGTGAGACTCTTTTAAGTTATATTTATTCCAAACTAATGTAAGTCAAAATACATTTTTAATACCAAATGATTTTTTTTTAATTATCCAATCAACCAGTTCCTCAATAATTCAAATACATAGCTGTCCATTTATATTTTTGGAAGAAATATAAATGATCCTAGTACTCTTTAAATTTAAATTTTACCTCAAATACACCGTGAAAAAAATTGAAATTAGTCATTATAATTTGTTCAGATTTTGTGATAAGCCTTTTATTCAATTTGAACTTTTATGGCTAGCTATCAGAAGAAAATACTAGAAAATAAACACCCAGGTGACATATTAAGAAAAACCCTGCAAAAAACCTTTTTGAGAATGGATGAGAATTTAATACTTGTAAACATTATAAATTGTAGGTGTGAGTTATAAAGAATACAGTGTCAATAGGGATGGGAGAAGAGATCCAGCTCAGATGTCTCAACAAACCTGTAATTTTTAATTGTTATTAAAAATCTCAAAGAAATTCACTATTGCCACTCTTTGAAGACTTTTCAATTTAACGTACATTTGATACCTACCTATAAATGCCTTTTATTACAGTGTTCTCCCATAACACTTCAGAGTTAAGTTTAAAGTAAATAAAATTGGTGATGATATGAAAAGATGAGAGAGAAAATGTGTCAGAGGAAAAAATATATATATTGATTCCATTGATTAACATTACTAGATAACAAAGTTCTTCAAATGGACAAAGTTATTCAAATGGTGTGATTCAATATACTATGGACATTACAAAGAAGGTGAAGAAGAGAAAGTAATTTCATCAGCTTGAATTTTTTCT
>PVKE010033856.1:0-17696 GCA_004027555.1 Craseonycteris thonglongyai | reverse complement strand
AAGGAGCATCTCAAAGTGTGTAGCATTTGTTGGTTTCCTCCCTTCTAGCTGGGGATTCAGTCTCATTTTTATATATCCTCCAGGTTATCAGACAGAAAAAAATGTTAATAATTGATCTAAGATAAGTGCTTCAAGTACACATCTGTGGAAAATACTGTGTTCTTTCCAAGTTTGAATGTAGACATTGTGTTTCCCCCACAGGTGTTTCATGCAATCGGCTCGGTCAGCATTCTTGTCTTCGTTGTAAGGTACACTTGCATATTTTTTACTATCAGATTTTATTTTCATCCCCATACTCTACCACCAGTCCTTGGATGACTGATAGCTATAATTAATCTACAAAGATCCTTAAACATTACTGAGTCCAGTTCTTTTATGGTAGAGCTTGTGGGACTGAGTTGAGAAAGCTTAGTGACTTTCCAAAGGCGGTCATCCGGTCAGCTCGTTTGGGAGTTGACACTAGTGCACTTGTCTCTTGACTCAGCCCAGTGTTTTTACACCTTATGTTCATCGAGAACATTCTGACCAAAATGATGGGAGTATATTCTAATTAATGTCAAAATGTACTTGCTTAGGAGAGTTTGAGTAAAGTGAAGACTTCCATAATGTTTTACTTCCTAGACCTTGTCTCCAGCGTTTCTGTTTGTGAAAGATCCCTAAATAGATGCAAACGATCTACTTCCCGTCCAAAACACTTCTCTGGTTCTTATATTCCTAACCCCATCATATTTCTCTCCCAGGTCTTTTCCTATTTTTGTCTACTCTGTTTTCTCTGCCTTAGATCACTCTCCCGTTTTTGCTTACCTTCCTGCACCCCCTTCCTCCTTCAGATCTCAGCTAAGACTCCATGTCTCCTAGGAAGTCCTTGTGAATCTCACGTCTGGTTTTAGTGCCCCTCCTCTGCACTTGTTTTCAATGCATAGTGTTTGGAAGTTGCCTCTTCACTTGTCTGTGTCCCCAGTTAGTCTGTATACCACGTGATGGTAGGTGGGCTTTTCACCACTATGTTGACAGGGGCTTTGCAAGTACTAATACGCTTATCTGTGAGTGAATAACTGTATGTCATACCCTGTGTGTAGTTTCTGCCTTGTGTTAGGTCAGTGCAGAAGAGTCCTGACCGTTTCCTTAAATTGAGACCAGGAGCATGATCAGTCCTAACAATGCTCTTAGACTCTCTGCCCTAACAAAACTATATCTTTAAATTTTCTTGAAATATTGAATGATGTCTATGTATTTTTGAATTCTTTATTTATTTACTTGATTATTTTTACTTCTCTAATATAGGCTTGTTTCTGTGATGATCATACAAGAAGCAAGGTGTTCAAACAAGAAAAAGGAAAACAGCCTCCCTGTCCTAAATGTGGACACGAAACTCAGGAAACTAAGGATCTTAGCATGTCGAGTAAGGCTTTGATCAAAACACCGGGGGGCTGATTTTGCACTCTTGCTGAATAAGATTTAGCTTTTTCCCCCCTCTTTTTGTTTCTGTTTTTTTCTTCTCCCTATTTGAAAAAGATGAATGTGTTCTTTTAAGGAAGTAGAATTTTACAGCCTTTGAAAATACATGGGTATTCTTAATTTAACTTAAGAAATACGAATGCCATAATTTACTCTTAATAGTTGGCATTTGCCTCAGTTAAGGATTCAATTATTGCTTAAATTTAAGACCAAAAATGTTATTTCTCTGTTTTTTGCTGAGGCTTCCTTGTTAAATAATTGAGGAGTAACAGATCCTTAATATCCACAAATGTTGCTAATCTTCAGTTCCTGGAAGTTGGCATTCATTCTGAAGCTGTTCTTAGGTGTGTAGTATTTGAGCAGCTATGCTTACTGTATACTACATCACTACTGGAGAAAATGGTTTTATGTTTTTTACATAACTTTTCAGTGAAGGAATAAGACCTCACAATTTTGTTAAAAAGAATTTGACTTTTAAGCAAACATCAGAATGGAACCTATAATTCTAAGTGATTTGCAGTACTTTGCTTAATCAAAGAGATAGGTCTGCAGTGAGGTAAGGCTGATAATGTTGCTGATTTTTTGTCCTAAACTGTGTGTTGATACCAAGGCAGAAGAAATGAAAGCTTTGTCTTCTAAGACATTTGAATTATAAAAATGCTCTCAAGAAAAATGTAATGACATGAAATCAACACTCTGTGATTTGAAAATAAACTTAATCGATCAAATGAAGGATATTTCATTTAAATTTTAACATGCCTTATTTAACTTATGTTTAAAGAGTGCTGTCTTATTTTGTTTCCAACTTTTTCTAGATTTAGTGAAACAGCACTGTCTACTATTTGTTGCATATGGTATGTTTGTAAAGTCTCAGCAGGATAGAGCTGATGATTATTTTTTTAAGGCCTCCTTTCTTTCCATTAAAATTAGGAAAATGTGGCTTGCATTTTCATTTGGGAGTAAGATGCAGCCAGTCAGGTGCATGTAAGTTTATATATTGTTGAGGACGATGAGGATGTGGAGGACGAGAGCTAACACAGTGCCGTATACCTGTATGTCTTTTGTAGCGCGCTCCCTGAAGTTCGGCAGACAGACGGGGGTTGAAGAGGGAGATGGAGCCTCCGGGTATGATGCCTATTGGAAGAGCCTTTCGTCTGATAAATATGGTGACACCAGCTACCACGATGAGGAGGATGAATATGAAGCTGAGGAGGATGAAGAGGAAGAAGACGAAGGTGGAAAGGATTCCGATGCCGAGCCATCAGATTTGTTTACTAATTTGAATTTAGGAAGGACCTATGCCAGTGGCTATGCCCACTACGAAGAACAAGAGAACTAGGAGAGCTGTGTGCCTATTGCTGACCTGGTTTGAGACCAGCAGGAGAGGGCGCGCTTGATGGATGGTGTCCGGGTTCCGAAGTACTGTCACTTAGCTTTGTGCAAGACTCGACACACTTATAGGAGCAAGGAGAAGGCACTGCATTTATATAGGAACTGATAATCAGGCTTATCGCATAAGAACAATGAATTTCAAAAGTAAGATGTGTATTGATCCAAGCAATGGAATTATGGATTGGATTTATACTGATTTTAGGATACTTATCATTTACTTATATACAGGATAAAGGAATAGGATGGTATTATATTTGTCTGAAATGAAATTGCTGTTTTTAATGAAAAAACTGCTTATAAATTCATTCTGTCTGATTTTATAAAATGCAGTGGGCGAAATGAATTATTTTTCCTTGTGTGTCCATAGGATGCAAGTCAGATGTAAAATGATAAATTTTCATTAAATCTTCATGTTATCTTATATAATCATGATATGTATGTTGTAGCAATTGATTCATCTATTTCTTTCTTCACAATGTATGTCCTGAATAATATCTATTGTTAATGCCTGAATGTACTAAATGTATAGACAAAGGTGACCACGTAGCTATTTTTCAGAGACACAGAATCAAGCAGTATTATTACATGGATGCTCTACCCAGGAAATTTTATCTCTCTTTGAATAAATCTAGTGTTACAGTTAAATACTTTTGATATTTAATTTCTTGTTCTCCGTTTTTTTAAACTTTGGAAAGCATTCTCAGATTTTCGTATAACCTCTTTGCTTCATAGTATTGTCTAATATGTGAAACAGGTAGCAGAGATTAATACTGTGGTAGACAGGCAGCTGGACCCTCATTCATGGTAGAAGTGGAAAACAGACAATTGCTGGCATGACTTCCAGTTGCAGCTTACACTGGCAATGAACTGGGATGGAGTGGTAGAAAGGAACGCGTTATCAGACTGGCTGGCATTTCAGAAGTATGGAGAAAATTGCAGCTATGAGGAGAACAGTGTTAGATGGCTACTGCTAAGCCATTCTTATTCTATAGATACATAATACATAGCTGAGGGCCATAACAGGCCATGGAAAACCAGGCATGAAGGCCAGAGGGCTTCTGGGTGGAAAAAGCTTTCATCTCTTGCAGCAACAGGGATAAGAAAACTGAGGGTCAAGCCCAGGGCTTAATAGTTTGAATGGATACACTTCAAAGACGGTTGCCAATCAAAGTCAAGGCACTGTTTGGGAAAACCTGGGACCCTAACAAGTGAGATGGAGACATTTGAATGGATGCTCTGAGTATCTTTACCCCGTAGACTGCTAAACTCTGAGCGCATAGTCATAGCCCATCCCTCTGTTAAAGAAGAGTGTCCACCCCACTCCCAAGCTGGATGACAATGCAAAGATCTCTTCCCTCAGGCAACACACGCCCCCTTCAGGACTTGCCCAGTCTCCAGGCTACTGAGCCTAGAACTAGGGCTAAATAACTAGAATTAGGGTTAAGCAAAACAGTTGGAGAGGAGCTGGACCTGAAGAGAGGAGAAACAGACTAGGATACCCCAAGGAGCTGCAGGAATTGGCCAGCATGTGCGGAGAGTAGCAGGGGAATTCAGCTGAGACTGGACTCTGAGGGTGTTGATCAAGAAGGTCAGAGCAAAGTTTGATAGCACCCACACTGGGTCTGTGGGTCTTAAAACTAACAGGACTCAACACCCTGGCTGGGATCTCCCAGGAGGGTGTGAACTCAGTACCTGAATGTGTCCAAGAACACACAAAGCTATGGCCAATTCTGAGCAAAGTTGAAATGTTACTGTGGCAGATGGTGGAGGAAAGGAGTAGAAGGGTGAAGGAAGTACGTATGCTGGAATGAGTAGTTTAACTGTGGCTGAAAGATCCATCAGATGTTTATGTTCACTGGCAGACCCAGGGACAAGCCATTTAAAAATAGGAAGACAAGTGTTGATGGGAATGGGGAGGGCACAAGGGTCATTAAAAACTTTAGTGGTGACTTAAGGCTACTGCTGAGAATAGAAACAAACTTTTGCAAAGCTTAACTTGCTGATGATGGAAATGGGTGTTAAGACCCTGAAATAACTGGCCAAGAGGCAGTGCCTAATGGCCAAAAATTAGGGTGTTACAATTATGAGTCAAGCTGAGAGTGGTTAGCCAAGGGGGCCTGACCCGGAGAAGAAGATGGCTGATAGGATACAGCACACTTAGGAACAAAAATTCATGGCGGACATGGTTCTCCCCACCTCTGGGCTCTGCGTGATGAGAACTGTATCCTCGAAGGGCATGCCTCATGGTACCCAACAAACACACCATTGAATTAGAATTTATGCCTACTAAATTGGCATTTTGGGCTGTTTAAAGTCCAGGGAGCAGCATGTGAGAAGCGAAATCACTGTCCTGGCAGAGATACGTGACTTACTAGGAGAAGACAGTATGGCTGCTTTTACATGATGGGGGCAGGGAGGAATTGCATGGAGTCAGGTGATTCTCTTGGGTTTTCTAGGTGCTTCTTTGCATACGTGTGACCATCAGTGGACAAGAGCATGATGACTAGATCCCTGGGGAATGAGGGTCTGGGTCATGCCACCTAGTGAGCCACAGGCTGTAGATAGAAGCCATCGGTGCAGCTGCAGGGCTGCCTTGGGGAATCGAGCCCCTTCCCAGGCCCAAGCATTTATCTGCTGACCAAGTAACTCGTTTGCTATTTTAGCTCAATATGGCTCAGCTCTGACAACTAGCTACTAAGTTAATTTCCCTATACAGAACCGAGTCTCTGACAATAACAGGCAAATCTATTTCCTCCTCCTCATTTTGGTCATGGTTTGGTAAACTCCTTGCTGGAGTACGATAATGATGTGTGTGAGGATGACCTTTATAAGTTGCCTACAAGCTTCTTCGTATGCAGAATGTATTATTCCATTTCAGAAAGAGAACAGACCATATAGCATGCATACCTGTGCTTTACAGAACAATCCTCATTACTTATTTGCCTAATAGGAGTAATTCAAAGGATGAAACAATATATTAAATCTTTAATCGTATTTTATGGATTCAGACATAGTAAAATGATACATTAGACATATGGAAGCCTTCTTATAAGAAATCAGAGTTAAAATGCAAAGGTATATAAAGGCCAGGGTGTTTCTGAGAAAGAAACTTTATGGAAAGGCAAAAGAATATGCTAGCTGCAATTTGCTCATTTTTCCATATAGTACACTGAGAGAAGTCTAGTGGCAAGATTATCCAGACTGAGTTCCCTCTCTTCCATTCAGGGTGTCTGTTGGGTTCCACCTAAGCCCCCCTTCCCTGTGCTGTGATTTACAAAATCTTAAGTCGGTCAGTTGGGGCATTGCCAAACAAAACGTAAATGTTCCCAGAGTTTATGGCAAAGAAATGATTAGCTAACCCTTAAGTTAGCTGTGGAAACTTACAGCAATACAATTTTTCAAAAAGTGAAAGTAGAGGGTGGAAAACACAGAGTCTTCCACAACATTAGTACACTGTCTGACCATGTTTATTTACATTAATGAAGCAATTTCAAACTGACTCACGAAATTCTATACTCTGGGATACTCTCATGAGGCTGCAATGAGAACAAAAGATGCTAACTGATTGATACAGGTAGTCATCATGGCTGTTACATTTGGTCTCTGGGGTTCTTTATTCAATACCCCCACTGAGTTTTTGGTAGACCAATGAGGAGGACTAAGTAATTTAATGAAATCTCAAAACAAACCCATTCTAAACAAAGGAGAATAGGATTTCTTTAGAGTACAACTTCCCTGGACTAGATGTGTGTTGTGAGTTCCACACTTGAGTTAATGTAAGAGAATGTACAGAGAAAGAAGAAATGCTCTGTGACTGTATTTCATATCTGAGACTTTGCAGAAGCCCAAGAATGCAACTGTAGACCATTAAGAGGGAATAGCTCCTTTTGTGCAAACCCTATAAGCTAAACACAGGTATAAAAGGCAGAGTAAAAATAGGAATAGACTCTCTAAACAGTTCATGCAACTGTCAAGCACAAGTCAACTTTTACATGGTTAATGCTAGGACATAACAACTGTATAGGAGAATAACAATGATAAATATGCAGGGTGAGTGCACACACACACACACACACACACACTACTATTGTGAAGTTTGAGATGTACACTTTAACCTGTATAACATCTCTATACGCTCATATATTCCTTATTATATAAGATTAGTGTAAAACGTCCTTTACTTAATCATAATCTTAGATATCAAGTTATTCTTAGCTCCAAGAAGAAAAGTGTTTTTAAAAAAACACAATGAAAACAGGGTTCACATAGCTTAGCTATATAGTTTTGACCTTCAAGTACCAGGTACCAAGTAACGTCTAAGCATATGAGGGTATAATGTACCTGATGAGCTCTCATCAAATTATCTGACTTTGCTAATGGGGTCTCTATTTTTAAAAAGAAATGGTGTACTTAATGCTACCAGATCATCTTAAAAAAATAAATAAATAAAAATAAGAGCCATGTTATTGAAGCTTTGTTATTACTGGATGAAAGAAAAGTTTAAGGAAAATATTTTTTCTCAGAATTTTCAGTCTAGAATGCTACCCAGGCCTCTCAATCTAGCTTCAAGCTTGAGTCTAAAGACAACGTTTGATCTTCTCTGTCTTTCAACTTGATGACATGTCCTTCTTCTTGGAAATCCTCTTTTTGTTTTATGTGTATTTGTCAACGTGCGTTAGAAATGTAAAGCTCTTGGGGGTATGATAACAGCCTTTTTTGTTTAACTTTTGAACACCATATGCATCTACTCTACCAAGTTGGCATAATAAAAATATTGCCCATTAAAATTGTAATCTTCTTATACTGGTTTGGAAGTAATAGTAGGAGTTGTTAGATGTGCCTTCTTCACTTAGAGCCTTTAAAAAATAAAAACACTCAAAGGGGATATTTTCTCCCATTCAACAAATATTTCTTGAGGCCCTTCTGCATAGCAATAATTAATGTGCGTTGAAGGAATAGCTGATAGCGCCACTATGATCAAGTTCTGTGGTTGATACATAAGAAACTTAGAAGTGATCCATGGACTCAAAAAAGTTTATGCTCTTATTTGCACAAGAACACAACTTGTCACCAACTTGTCAAATGGGCAAAGAATGGCCAGATTCCAGCCTTATCATAGCTATCCCTTACTGAATGAAAAACACACAGAGAAAAAGGCATATTTATACTGTGTGATCAAGTGAGGATTTTATGGAGCCCCATGAACAACTCTTTCTTGAGTGTAACCAGCCTGAAATGCCCATTTAGTGTCTCTCTTTCATGAAAGTAGGGCATATAAATGGGGGTAAAGAGGAGCCAAATAGAGACCAAAAGATCATGACAGTGAATGAGACAGGGAAGAAATAAATTAAATTGTGTCACATGAGTACACAGAATAGCAAGGACAGCCCAGTCTTTGTTCTAAGTGACCGTCTCTGACTCAGGGGTTAACTTGCAGAAGGAGGCCTCTGATGACAATTTCTGTGGAAATAAAATAGAAGGAAGGACGTTCTGATTTTAGATCAAACAGTCCATCAGTTTCTGTTTTGGCAGAAAGCCCGTTCCAACAGAAAACTCGTCATTAGGAAGAATGTATTAGCTGCTATGACAGCCACTAATAAGAACATAATCATGTGGAGTTCATATAAATGCATTTGCATAACACTGTAGACTAAGTCTCCAATAATAAGGCATTCGTGATAAAATCAGAAAGTTTCCCCCCTGATATTAGTCATTTACTCACTTCATTTTTAAGAAAGGCATTTATTTGGGCCACCTGCAGAGGATTCCTGGCTCCTCGGCATGCTGGTGTCTTCTAATACCAGAGTGTAAGTCTGCTGTGGCCTTCATTCATATGTCAACTGTGAGCATCAGAAACAGACATCACATCACCCAGAGAGCAAAATGTTGTATCAGCAAGCTATATTACAGAGACACCGTTGTTAAGGATAACTAACGAGAGTGTTGTTCTTAACTGATATGGGGAAAGAAGGAAAACCAACATGATTGTGGCAGAGACAAGGGCCTCCCACACACAGGGCAAGGAACAACTGGACTCCATGGGGCCCCCGGTCCAGTAGGAGGCTTCTGGGTGAGCCCTGAAGCTTCTGGCAAAATGGCTGGAGGAGACTCCAACCCACATGCAGGGCTGGGTAGCAGGAGCAAACACAGTGGTCTCCCGTGTCTGCAGAGGATATATTTGAGGACCCTCAGTGGATGCCCAAGACCACGGATAGTACCAAACCCTATGCGCACTAGTTTGGTTTGTTTTTTTCTATAACATACGTGCCTTTTCACTGAAAGAGGGCTTCTTTTTGGCATATCTGAATTACCAGCGTCACTTGTGCTTTGGGGCCATTATTTAGTAAAGTAAGGTGTACTTGAACACAAGCACTGCCTGCCACACAGCGACAGTCACTCTGATAACTGAGACGCCTATCCAGTGACTACTGAGTGGGGAGTGTCTACAGCATGGAGACGTTGAACAACGAGACGATTCACATCCTGGACAAGACAGAGCCAGAATGTGTGAGCTTTCATCACGTTCCTCAGATGGTGCACAACGTAAAGTTATGAAGTGTTTAGGTCTGAAATTCTCCATTTAATATTTTTGGATCTAGGGTAACCGAAACCATGGAAAGCAAAACTGCGCTTAAGGGAGGACTACCATACTTGAACGAGGATTTTAGAGCACATATCACCCCCTTATCCAACCTGGCTTCTACCCCACCCCACCGCCCACTCTTCGGAGACGATTTCATGGAGTATTAACAGTGATGACCATGTTCTCCATACAAGGATCAGCTCCCTCTTACCTTCCCCAGCCTTTCCTCGGTTGTTTACACCGATGGCTACTCTCTCTCCCGCCTGAATCAATTTTCCTTTAGTTTCCACCTTATCAGCACCGTCCAGTTTTCCTCCTGCTTCCCTGGCCATTCCTTCTTAGTCTCCTTTGCTGGCTTTGCCTTCTTTCTCCACTGTAAATGCTGTACCTAAATGCTGTAATTAAATGGATCACAGGACACATTCTACCTACGTGATCTTATCCAGGCCCAAGACTTGAAGTCTCTCTCCCAAATGTAAGGTGACTGCTACCAGAGACTGAGGAGAAAATACCGGGGTGGGAGAGCGGGTTAGCACAGGAGGCTGACAGGGCAAGAGCGCCCTCTTGAGTCCCTTGTTCCAAGAGGGAGAGACCACAGCGCTGTTTGAACAGGAAGGCCCTGAAGTGGGGAGTCACAGAGGACAGACAGAACCGGACACTGTGCAGGTGCATGAGTCTGAAGCTGCCGTTAAGTCTCACAAGGGATCAGCAAAGCCACCGAGATTAGGCTGGGACTGAAAAATGGAGCGAAACTTCAAACATGGAGAGGAGGACATCTTTGCAACCAAAACAAGGCGGCCTTCGTTTAAAAATGATTGAAATGGTCTGCAGTCACACAGAGAGGCCTATAAAGTAGCCTGCGCAGAGTGGGTGTCCACAGAGCTGCCTTGGTACAAGTTCCTGGCACATTGAGACACTTTTGTGTGTGCACCTCAGTGAGCTGAGCTGCTTCAGCCAAGCCAGTCACGGAACCGTTCTTTTCAGTGCTGAATAACATTATGGCAATGAAGGTGATGATAGCCCTCCAATTAAAGATATACCCTGATGTCGGATGCTAAATTTTCCATGTCACTAATTATCCTTAAGTCGCAGTTGTGCTGAATCTCCCTTGACCTGAGCTGAGTTCCCGGTAAATGACAGGGCTGTGTATTCAGCTTCTCAGATCATGGGAATGATTGCAAAGCGTGGCACACCGTGATTGCTATCGTATCATCCCGGTGAAATCAGGAAGGAAGTGGAGGAAAATGACCATCCACATGCTGCCCTTGGAAAAGGAAGTGTGCTGTTGTGTTGTGGAAAAAGAGATACAAAAGACAGGTGCCGTGTTAGAGAGTAGGAGGAAGTGAGGTTTGACTTAAGTTCCTGTTTGGGACATTTGTTTTAAAATAGTCACGTGTCTATCCAGATAAATTTGAAGGAGCTTTCGGAGAAGTTAACTAGTCCAGTTCCCTGATATTTTTGTATACTGCTAAGAGTGAGAGATAAAACATTTTTGTATGATCTCTCGCCTGAAACAAAGCCTTTAAAATGATGTAGTGTTTTGCCTGTTAACAATGAAGTGCAAACAATAGATGAATCAGAGCTTCCACGTTTTATGCAGCCTGTTAAAAAAATTTATTTTCTGGTGGTATTATTTAGACTTTGATGAGCCTTCGACATTTCAGCATATGCATATTTATTGAAGCTTTAAAAATATATAAGAGACAGAGCTGCCTCCAACCATCTTCTTGCGTGTCTTAACTTGTATGAAGTCTCAGGGCAAAGGCTGGAGTCCTGACATCATAAGAAGTGTGTGGCAGAGGGGACTTGACCTGGGTTTTGTAGTCAGAGAGAACTTAGTTCAGGCTCACCCGGGCTGTGTGAACTTGGCAAGCTGTGCTATGTGACCTCTTTAAAGAAGCAGTTCATCTGCAAAGCAAGTGCAACACTTTATGCTTGTATGTCATCCATGAGACACCTAGTTTGTCTCTTCTCATTATGCTCTTTAAAACTTAGTATAATATGTGGAGGAAGAAGTAGGAAGGCATCAAAACCTAAGTGCTTAAAACGTCTACAAAGTTTTACATGTCATACTACATATGAAAGGGTGTTTTAGGTTATTGAAAATCAATATATTATTTCTTTTTTAATTGAGGTATACGTGACATAAAATATTATACTTGTTGCAGATGCACAACCTAATAATTTGATATTTGCATATATTGTGACACAATCACCACAATAAGCCTGAAATGTCATTTGAAGAAGGGTTCGAACAGTTGTAAATTTATCCTGAAAAAAGCCACTTAGGGCACACAATGGAAATAGAATGCAAATACACAAAGCGTTGTCTTGTGGAGTTGGGCAGAACTAGAATCAAAAGGTGGGTGGACAGATATATGGTGATGGAAGGAGAGCTGATTCTGGGCAGTGAGCACATAATGCAATGCATAGATGATGTAATGTGGAATTGTACACCTGGGAACTATGTAGTTGTTGCCAACCAATGTCACCCCAATAAATTTAATAATAAAAAAAAAGTGGGTGGAGCTTACAGCTCTCAAATTTGAACTATCTTTGGAGAGGTACAACAAATCCCTACAACCTTTGGCTAAGAAAACTGTTCCTCACTGGATTGGCCAGTGGATTAGATAAAGCCCAAGTCTCTTCCAATGTCAGTATTCTACAATCCTACTCGCAATTGTGATTCTATCCTGAGTACTTAAAGATAGGTTTGGAGTTACTTGCAGAAAGATGAGCACAGTAGTATAATTTTTAAGTGTGGGAAAAAAATAAAAAAACTTTTCGAGTGTTTTTTTTTTTCTTGGTTGGCTTCCCAGCACACATTCACCCTCTGTGAACCTGCCACGTCTGAATCCATGCGGCTTGGTGGGTGACCCCACTCCGGCTCTGGAGGTGATAGACGTGACCTAGTCCTGGCCACCGTGAGTGCCTCAGGGATGAGCACAGAAACCATAAGGGAAAACCATGTAACAAGATTTTCAATAGGGTTTCTGGGAAGGGTCACTTCCCTCCATGCTGGATGTAATGCTGAGAAAATGCAGGGCCTGGAGCAGATGCCACACATGGGAGGTCGGAAACACCTGACAGAAACTGAGACCCAGGGACCCTGCTTGAATCCTCAAGCTCGCCCTGTTTGAAGCCAAACAGAGGCACTGAAGGGACTTGTCAGGTTACGTAAATTAAGAAATTTCTTTTTTTTTTGGTAAGCCTGTTTGTGAAGGATTGCCTACTATCTGCAGCCTAGGTCTCCTAACTGATGCAGTTCGGTTGCCATGAAATGAAAATGGATACATTGTGGCATATCTACTGGCTAGCTGATAGTCACTGAAACTTATGCTAATGAGGACCGTGTAACAATATGGAAAGAGACAGGATACAAAATACTGTTGGTCCTCCCATTGTGTAAGGCCAGCTCGCGGGTCAAAGGGCACTGCTGTCCTCCACCCCCCACCCCCGGCTCCCCCGGCCACAGACCAAGGCAGCCCCCAAGGCCCAGACCTGAGCCTCCAAAGGACAGCCTGTAGACCTGGGTGAGTGAGAAACACTTTTGTTGTGCTCAGCCTTTGGCATTTTGGTGTTTTTGTGTTACCATAGCATAAAACAGCCAATTCTGATCAATATACTCGGATACCGGATTTGTGTGTGTGTTTCATTGCGTTATACCTTACTGGCCGTCCCTCTCATTTTTCTCCCATCCATATCTTTGATTTTTGATAGCCAGTTTCTCCCTCCCCACCAAGGAGTGTGAAGTTTTGCAGCCTTTGTACCTTTTCTCTTGTATCTTCTCAAATGAAATGCAGTAGGTGTAGCATCGGACATAATGCTTCCTAATTGGTTTGCGCTGTTTCCAACAAGGGTATTTTTTTGAAGCACCTGGAGGCCATTTGCATATTTGTTTGATTTTATGGGTGAACACAGTACACTATAGAAACAGTGAGTGGGAGGCCAACCGGATAGCAGAAAAGGACTTTGGAACTGCCAAAAAAATTTGAAAGCCATTAGGAAACTGCATGCTTGTGTTACTTTGATAAAAACAGCTGCGGATTTGACATTCTCTCCTCTCTAGAAATCCTTGTTCTTCAATAAATAAGATGAGGGAAGAAGTACTCTCTTTCATGTGGAGACTTACTTAAAATTCTCTTCTCTTGGCGCTGGTTTTATGCCATTATAATTTTGTACTAACGTGGCCTCAGGAAGGAAGAATTCAAGATACTTAATAGAGGAGGAGGAGGGGATACAGTGGTTCATTTCACTTGAATTCATATCAGGTCTTTGGAAATCTTAGTCTGGTATTGTCTAGCCAAGGAAAGAAAATTTTTGATGGGAAACCAGGGACATTTGAGAATTCTGAAAAAGGAAAAAAAATGTCCAAGTATAAAATATAGTTAATCCACTTATAAAGTACACTCATGCACAGCACATTCATTTACAGTCTAAATGAGGCTTCAATTGATCCAGCAAAGAATGTGTTTGCTGTGCCAGATCCCAGGCTTCACCTGCAGAGTGCTGGACACTTTTTCACCGGCAGGTGATGTCATTATACAGTTCAGTCACCAGAATGGCACCTGCTCATTAGGAAGTCATTGAGTGCTCACTGCGGCTGTAATGCACGTCCATTTGTATTCTGAGACACTAGCATTTGGGACTTAAAAGCCATTTGATCAATCTTGTGTGGAGCTCTTGTTTTTACTCCAGGCAAATTGAGGTGAAGACCATTGTAACATACTAAACAGATTTAATTGTTCACCAACGAAGCAGTAACTCTGAAATGCACGTCCTATAAGATGAAAGATTTCCTCAACTTTTGAAGGTGGGAAATCATGTTATTTATCTAGTCTTAATAGATGGAGAGACAAAGGCAGAAGATGAACATTGGAATATATGTGAAACGTTAACAACTCCCAAACAATGCTGAACATACAGATTAGGTTTTTTTTGCTTTACTTTATTTTAATGGATTTAAAATGATTCTAAAAGGTGCTACAAGCTGTCGAAATTGGGAATTTAGTATCTCTTCACATTTTGCCAAGCTGTGTGAAGCCATCAAAACTTGAGAATAGACAGTGTAATAGTAAGACTAAGAAATAATGTGGAAACTCAACTTTTGTGAACTTTACCATGTTGTACAGCAAAGAAGCACTTATTATCAGAAAAGAGGTTGAAGGAGAAAAAACTAGAGGAGAAATCCCTCCTCTCTCAAACTGGCCACATGCAACTATTGGCACGTGGAACTTTTCTAAACAGTCTTGGTTTATGAATGGTTGTCAATGGATTCTGCTTCATTATCTTAGCATTTTTAATAATTCCAAAATTCAGAGGTTTTCTCAGATTAAGAAATGTCTGTTAACTCTTTCTTTCTTGCTTTTATGTATTTTTAAATATAAACTTAGATTTTCATATTTTGTAGGAGAATCTAGAGAAGGTTAGACTATGAATTAAAGGCAGTTTATAGAAAAACAGGCCAGTTAATACATTATGTGAAGGGCTAGGTTGGGCAATATTTCTGACTTTGATCTAGGAACAAACACCTTTGGGAGAGATTATTATGATGATCTAGAGCAATCAATCCCTTCGTCTTGAGGAAACTTCAACGTTATTATAAAAGTGAAAGCTGTTTTTTATCATCAAGATCTTAGAGAAAGAAGAGCGATTAGAAATGATACTGATAGACACCATGTAACAGTGTAAACATTTATTTGATAATAAAACTCCAACAGAATCATTTTAAGGTCTTATAATTATCTTAGGTTTTCTTATCCTTAGTTTTTGCATGGTTACCCTAAAGGTAACCACATGCTTGAGTTCATGTTGAGGATTGAAATAAGTGTGCTGCTTTAATTGTTGAAAGTTACCTTTTGAGAACAAATAGAGCCCTAGGCACTGTTCTAGATGCTTAGGAGATATCAGTGCTTCTATAAACAAAAACACTGCCCTTGTTGGGGAGACAGGCAATAAAATAATCAACATAATACTTAAGTTGGAAGTTAGAAGGTGGTTGTGCTATGGGAAAAAAATTGAGCAGAAGGAGGGGAATTGGGCGTATGAGGAGGAGCTTAGTGTGAAAACTGGTTGCATCTTTAAATATGGTGGTTAAGGTCGGACTTGGCAGAAGGTGACATTTAAGCAAAAGTCTGAAGGCAGGGAAGGAGTTAGCCAAGTAGAAACCTGCTGAAAAGCGCTCCAGGCAGAGGGAACAGCTAGAGCAAAGATCTAAGGTGATTCTGTGCTGAGTGTGTTAGAGAAATAGTGAGGACGTCCGTGGAGTTGGGTAAGAAGTGGGGATTGAAAGAGGAAAGGTTGTCAGCGGTTCAGATCATGGGGGATGGGCCCTATAAAGAATTTGGCTCTTTGTGGGTGAAATAAGGAGCCAGTAGAGAGACGTGTGTGGAAGAACGGCATAAGCTGATACAATATTTTTAAAAAATCATTTTGGCTCTGTTGATGAGAACCTCATCTCTAGATGGAGCTTTATCTTCATATATCTTGTTCCTCTGCAGACTACATTTCCCCTTGATGTGAAAAACTTGGAGTATTTTGTGACCGTTCTCAGTTCAAGGCTCCTCCTATGCCCAGGCCCACGAAGACTTTGTTGCTACACCTGGCTCACTCCCACCTTTGCTCACGATGGGTGGGCCTCCCCAGTTTCCTTTCTCAGGAAGGGATGGGGGCACCTGGCATTTAGGCATCCAAAGCACTACCAGCGTTAAGAGTAACTACTACATGTCTGAGATTCCCACAAGTATGCCTGTGGCTTTGAGAACATGAAAAACAACATCTGCCATCATCTCTCATCTCCTTTTCAACCTTTGTTGTGGTTGTTGTTCTCTATATAACCTCTTTTCCCTCATTTCTCTGTCTTCCTCTCTCTCCATCTTCCACACGTTCTCCTGGTTTCTTTTCATATATATAATTTTTTTTTTTCTCCTCTGAGTGGCATATACAGGGCTTATGCAGAGAAGTCCTACCCTCTCTCACCTCTGACGTTTGTCCTTACCCTCTCCCTACCTCTGCAGCAAAATGAAACAACATTCTCAGTATCTATTTTCCTTAGGAGGTGGGAAGAAAGGGGATTATAAATATTTAGAATTTAAAAGATTTTTCCTGGTCCCATATTTTTTGTTTTTCTTATTATAAAAGCAGCATAGTTTCAATGTAAAACATGAGAAAATAGAGACACACAAAAAGTAAAAAAAAAAAAAGGAAAAGAAAAGGAAGTATGCATAATTTTGCCACCCAGAGATAACTTTAACCCATTTTTTTTTTGTATCTTTCCAGAACTTTTGTATGTGTATGTATTTTAACTAAAAATGGGTTCCTCCTGTCTAGATTTGTAATCTTATTTCATTAAATGTATCATGACTGAATCTATGTCAATAAGCATTTGTTTTACAGTTTTAATGACTTAATTTTATTCCATTATATGAATGTACTATTATATATTTAATCATCACCATATACTTATATATTTAGATTGTATTGTAGATAGTGTTTTTCCACATCTTTAAGTATTCTTCAGAGTAATGCCTAGAATTGGTATTTTAGGTCAGAAAGTATATATGTTTTTATAGTCTTTGGTGTACATTGATTGCCATATTATACCGAGAGTGATAATAATTTATCAATTCTTTCATTCTCACCCGGACTCTCTCAGGGTGTTTCTGCTACTCTCAAACCATCATCAATGCAGGATGTTATTTTTCTTTGAAGTCATTCTAAATAATAACATATAAACATGTTGTATATTATTATTATTTTGCTTTTTATTGTTTTGATCATTAACGGCAATGAGTTCTTATCAACACCCTGCAGATTTTAATTTGAACTTCTTTCTTTCTCCTGGAAAGACTTCCTGACCCCTCCATCCTGGATTGGCCCCGCCCGTGTATTCCCATAGAAGTCTGCACTGTGAGTTCAGATTCTCTAATCTCCAACTTACTTTTCTTGCTCCCTCACTACACGTTCAGATCCACAAGGACAGGGAGCCTACGGTCTTCCTTATCATGTGCCAGTGACAAGCACATCACAGCTTCTATGCAAGCAGTTGTTAAAATCCCAGAAACCGGGGAAAGCCGGGACGGCTCAGCGGGTTGAGCACTCGCTTTGGGGCCATGAGGACCGAGGATCGAATCCCGGCTCCGGCCCAGGCAGGACCCGCGTGCTGAGCTGGGGAGTTCCCACAGTTCGGTTCTCTAGCTGTCTCTGTCTCTGTCTCTCTCTCTATCTGTCAAAAAGTAAAATAGAAATAACTATGCACTGAAGA